>JARWMV010000242.1:0-174675 GCA_030998015.1 Ceratorhiza oryzae-sativae
TTAGTAGACCATTTATTGCTCTTGAACTTTGCTGTAGACCACACAGTTCTACGCAAGGTCCACCGTAGGTCTACAGTAGACATATTCTTAGTCTCGGCTACAGTAGAACGTAATCTAAAGTAGTGTACTGTATGTAGTATGTTTGCGTGTTCACTCTTATGCCATGGTTCAATAAATGTGTACATAAATATTTATTAAAGCTAAGGGTAATTACATACGAAAAGATTTTTCTTAAAAAAAAAAAAAGAAATAATTAAAGTTTCAGAAAAGCCAACAGAGCGGCAAGTGGGGAGCGTTGGGCTGGGGCGTGGTCGGGGCGAAAGGCAGCGCCAATGCTGCAACTATGGAGCGGCTGGGAGACAGAGCGCCGGTTCGCGGGATGAGCAATGGCATGGGCAGCCGATGTCTGTAAACTACAGTCGAGGTTGGTAAGCAACGGTTGGGGTTGGTATTGAGGTCGTGAGGCAAGGTTGGATGCATCATGGGCGTGTTGGTTGGGTCATCGCTCGTGTCACGTTCAGGTCAACCGGTGACTCACTGGGTCAGTCGAGTGTTGGTTGTGGTTGTGGTCATACGGTTGCCCAAGTAGTAATGAACGCAAGCGGCGGTTCCCGATGTGGATTGAACACGAAGGCGCGGGCGTTTGCTGCAACGGGTCAGTTGAGCACCCGCCGTAGTCGATGGTACGGCAGTTCGGGGCGCAAAACAGCTACGCGGGCGCTCGCGTTGACACGTTGGTCAAGGGTCGGCAATCGGTTGGGCATCGGCGGTCCTTTCGTTTCCGATCGGTCGCGAAGGGGCAACCCGAGGGTGTGTCATTGCCCAAGAGGTGATGGTCGTGCGTGGTGGTAAGGGAGGGCGAAACAGATGGTGAGCAACGGCACTGACATCAGGTGCAAAGCCAGTAACACACCTTTATGGCGTTGCCCAGGATCGTGGACGCGAGGTGGGGCCACAACGTGCTCGCAAGTGCATCGTAGGCGCGCCGTTTGGATCAGCACTCGCGTTGCCTTCGAGCCCATCGGTCACTTACCGCGCAGTGGCTGTAGGGCCTGGAGAGCAAAGAGATTGTTATTAAATTGTCAGGAGCAGTGGTTGGAACATTTGAAGCTTGCTAATTGTGGAGTGAATGTGAGTATATGCGTGACAATACAACAATTGAACCACATACCTTCCTTTCAACTTTGCGCTTCTTCAATTCCTTGGCCGCTTTTATAGCCTTCCTCTGACAGGCATGCAGCAAACGCTTGGAAACACACTTGTACTCGCGCTTTTCGCTTTTTTCTGCAGTTTGAAATGTGCAAGTTGCGCCGCTTAAGCTTCACGATCAGCCTGGCAGTCAGCATACTGGCGCTTTTCCTGGATGAGCTACTCATCATGCCGAATGCACTTGAATGGCAAAGTTGTCTGTCAGAGCTTGGTGCGTGGTTTACTTGGTATTTTTGTGTGACCCTTCAGCTCCAATTTGGAGGACATAGGAGCTACTGAAGCAGGAGCAGTTGTTTCGGTACACAAGGCCATGATTTCAGGCTGCTGCCCAGGTCCTCTAAATATGTGTCGAACCTAGGTACATCCTATAAAGTAATTTGTCAATAAAAAAAACTCCAAGGCCGATGTAAATTTTATACACCAAGCTGTCCATGGGCTTGAAAAGTATAGAGCTCAGCTTAAAATGCTGTCTTGTAAAGAATTGAGTCTGGGATTGTGAGCATTCCTAAGCGCATAATGAGCCATAGTGGATGTGACTGCTACCCCCACAAGAGCTGGAGTCGAACTGTGTGCCGACGATGGTACTGCATGCCCATCATGCCCTATTCTATGTAACTCCATTACAGGAGTCGGTCTTGGTATGTAATTTCTAATATCTGGATATGTGAATATGATAATTTACTATCTCTGAGAATGATAGCACAATCACCCCGGGGTGTGGAAGATCCCAGCTGAGATCAACAGCAACGATCAGTGGGAGATATTTGCAGCAGCGGTGAAGGTTCGACTTACCACGCTTCAATTACAAAAAGAGCCTTGATATCAACCAGATAGTCTTCAAGTTGGCTCCCAAGCAAGCCATTATCTCCAGGGATCATTGTGCTTGTTGGGCATGGATTGTAACCGCTGTTTGAATAGATCACCATGTATGCGACCACTGAGTTTTAGGGTCTTAGGTTCTGTCTATTGACAACTTCAGGGAAGCATGCAAGGAGGAAGGCGCAGAGTACGAGAAAGGTGATTTTTGGGTACATGTAAATATCGGAAAGCGGACTATATGCGCTGGAATACCAGGATTGCATGACCTTGTTCAACGCATAGTATCCACCTAAACAGATATTGTGATTGAAGGGCTGGTTTTGAGACTGTGCACATTGTATGCGGTGAGTCCACTGGCAATTATTGTTGTGATTCTTACAAAAAATTCACCATGTTCAGCCTCGGGCAGCACTTGGTTAGGTAAGGAGCCTGTACCGCACAAAAAGTGTATACAAAGTATGCAGATAGCACAGTACCCCAGTTTTTTGGCTGGGCAATGGGGTATAGCTGAGTTATACTGTTGATTTATAGAGAGAAATGTTATGCTGGAATTCCAGCACATTCTGTCTTGCCTGCGCATCAGCGGGTTTTACTCCACTCAAGGCTTGCTGCAGACCATTCAAGAGCCACAGATAAGGGCTTTTGAACGACGTATAGTGCATAGTTAGCAGGGTAAAATTTGTGGGGACAGGTGGGAGACAGAATGTGCTAAAATTCTGGTATGACGTCTCTGCTGATCTGTAGTAAGGGTAGATAGTATTTAGTGTTCAAGCGTAACGAATAAATGCACTCCAATTAATACCTAGCACAGGCGAAGGAAGCGATTTGAGCCTGTTGGATGTGAGTGGGGAGAACATCACTCTCGGTTCAGTGACTTGTGTATTTCCTTATATACAATACAACAGGAAATCTCGGACAGTACATCGGTGTGTATGCAGGAGGAAGAAAGTACAAACAGGGATAGAACATGAAATATGAGACAGAAAAACAAAAGGGCAGTATAACATCGATATAAGTTCAATATATGCGCAGGATCGTTCAGCATTTAGCTATGGCAAGGTTCTTATAGCTAAGGCTGGGTTGGTAGGAAGTGTGTGTACAGAGTGTGCAGCTGAATTGACAGGGGATCAGTGCTTGAGAAATGAGCATACAGTGCACCACATGGAGAGCATATACACTATGCATGGATTTCAATAGTACCTATTGTTTTAATGCTTATAACAAGATTGGCTGACCTCACGCCGTATGAATTAGGTAAGCAAAGTGCCTCTGGCAGCAATGCATACAAAGTACGCAAACACAAGAGTACCTCAATCAGATGTTGGATATAACTGAGCTGTCTATCATGTAATAAGAACAAAAAATTTGGAGCATAAAAAAAGCAGTAATAGGGATGTGATCCCACCTTGCATGGAAAACGGAACAGTGCACTGGGTGCGTACTTTGTATGCACACAGACTATGACTCGCTCATGTGTCAGTCATATTGTTAGGGTCAGGCAGAGTATGACAAAGCATGCTGGGTTCCCAACAAGGTTGCGTACTTTGTACACACACTTCCTACAAGTTCATCCCTAGCTATATGAAGCCGCCATGGCCAAGTATCACTCTGCTCTTGCCATAAAACACTAGAGATTGCATGCTAGAATTTCAGCAGATCTGGTCTCCCATCTATCTCTGCGAGTTTCGCTCCGCTCAGCAAGCACTATACATCGTTCGAAAGCTCTCGACTGTGGCTCTCGAATGACCCATGGCGCGCATTGAGCGGAGTAAATCTGCAGAGATAGACAGAGACAGAAGGCGCTGAAATTCTGGCATGCAATCTCAAGTGCTTTATAGTGAGGGCAGAGTAGTATTTGGCCATGGTGCACTTTGTTTAGCCAAGAATGGGCTTGTAGGAAGTGTGCGTACAGGGTACGCAGCTGGATTGACAGCAGCTCAGCACCTGGGCAATAAGCTCATGGCACATCACATGGAGAGGATATGCAATCATGTGGACTTGAATAGTATGTATTATTGTAATGATTTCAACACGCTCGGCTGACCTCACCCTGTATGGATTAAGTAAGCAACGTGCCTCTGGCAGCAATGCATACAAAGTATGCAAACACAAGAGCACCTCAATCAGGCGCTGGATATAACCGGGCTGTCTATCATATATTAAGATCAACAAATTTGGAGCATAAAAAAAGCAGTAATAGGGATGTGATCCCGCCTTGCATGGAAAACGGAACAGTGCACTGGGTGCGTACTTTGTACGCACACAGACTATGACTCGCTCATGTGTCAGTCATATTGTTAGGGTCAGGCAGAGTATGACAAAGCATGCTGGGTTCCCAACAAGGTTGCGTACTTTGTACGCACACTTCCTACAAGTTCATCCCTAGCTATATGAAGCCCGCCATGGCCAAGTATTACTCTGCTCTTGCCATAAAACACTAGAGACTGTATGCTAGAATTTCAGCAGATCTAGTGTCCCATCTATCTCTGCGAGTTTTGCTCCGCTCAGCAAGCACTATACGTCGTTCGAAAGCTCTCGACTGTGGCTCTCGAATGATCCATGGCGCGCATTGAGCGGAGTAAAATATGCGGAGATGAACATAAACAGAAGACGCTGAAATTCTGGCATGCAATTTTGAGTGCTTTATCATGAGGGCAGAGTAGTATTTGGCCATGGCGCATTTTATTTAGCCAGGAATGGGCTTGTAGGAAGTGTGCGTACAGGGTACGCAGCTGGATTGACAGCAGCTCAGCACCTGGGCAATAAGCCTATGGTACATCACATGGAGAGGATATGCAATCATGTGGACTTGAATAGTATGTATTATTGTAATGATTTCAACACGCTTGGCTGACCTCACTCTGTATGGATTAAGTAAGCAACGTGCCTCTGGCAGCAATGCGTACAAAGTACGCAAACACAAGAGCACCTCAATCAGGTGCTGGATATAACTGGGCTGTCTATCATATATTAATATCAACAAATTTGGAGCATTAAAAAAGCAGTAATCAGGATGTGATTCTGCCTTGCATGGAAAACAGAACAGTGCACTGAGTGCGTACTTTGTATGCACACAGACTACAACTCACTCATGTGTCAGTCATATTGTTAGGGTCAGGCAGAGTATGACAAAGCATGCTGGGTTCCCAACAAGGTTGCGTACTTTGTGCAAAAGGTACTGTGCCATGTATGGTGCCAAGAAAAAACAAAAACTCTGATACAATACTATTCCAAATCATTGTACTGTCATTGTATGATAGTATGGGCTGTCATGTGGTGTGCATACATTGTATGCAACCCAGTCAGGAGGGACAAGTAAGGGCTTGAGGTTACTCAGGGACAGTGCTTGAAGTGACTGATTACTCATAGCTCAGTGGCTGGGACACACCACAGGGTCCACTACACATAGCCATGCTGCTTGGTCAGCAGCAGGTCTCCCACTGTAGAGTGGTACAAAGTACGCAACTCTATGCTTGCAGTGTACTTAGATACCTGGGTGCAAGTTTTATTCTGCCATTGAGGCAGTGTTATTTTACCAACATGATTGGAAAGCAAAGAGGACAGTGCTTAACAGATCAAGTGGCCATGTGGCAGAGCCAAGTGATTTGTCAGCAGCCAATGCCATGAAGCATATGGGTACAAAGTATGCAACTTGCCCACTTAGCATGCCATGAGGGACCAGACTGGCATGGGGAAGAGTGCAGGCTGGAACATGGAAAAATCAGACCTACCAGCAGCCTACTACACCCTAATAACCTAACACGAAATTTCGGGTCCACTGTGGACTTGTGGCTGTGCAGAGTGGACATGAAATTTCAAGTCTGCTGTGGTCTTGAAATTGTCCAAGGTGGACACAATATTTCAGGTCTGCTGTGACCTTGTGGCTGTGCAGAGTGGATGTGAAATTTCAGGTCTGCTGTGGCCTTGTAGTTGTCCAAGGTGGACATGATATTTTGGGTCCACTGTGGACTTGTGGCTGCGCAGAGTGGATGCGAAATTTCGGGTCTGCTGTGGTCCTGTGGTTTTCCAAGGTGCATGCAAAATTTTGGGTCTGTCAGCCCAACTGAAGGTCATGCAGTATAGCCATAGTCCTTGAAGTTAGAGTTGAGAGGCCCTTGCTCCACTGCATTTTTGGCACCTTGAACCCTTCTGTTGAGGAAAGTGAAGTAGGGGTCTTCAATAGTACAAACCAAACTTTTTGACTACATGTAGGTAAGAAGACTTATCACATATTCAAGCTATGAGTGATGGGATTTTCTAATACAACACTTCAGTATATGGCCTGGTACATGAGATGATATGTGAGGTGACACATGGACTAGGTAATGGAATGTACTAGTTGATATCTTCAGTACCTTCCTTTTAAATACCAGGTACTGCCCAATGGACACAAATGGACCCATGATATTGATGTGTGCTAGAATTGACCACATACATGGGGCTCTGAATACTCATGACGCCTGATTTCTATGGAGTAAGTGGGTGGGCACCTACTGACATCATGGTTCCTCAAAACTTCAATCCAACACTAGACAGTCCTTGTGGAGCTGATTGCAATGCTGTTCTGGCTGTGGAGCCTTGGTGCCAACCATGAATTTTTTTTGTATTACACTCAGGCCCTTTTCAATATAGGCAACCCTAATTCTGCTCAATTTTTGAAAAGTTGGAGATTGCAGTGCCATAGAGGGGTTTGTCTATTTGCTTTTCATTGCTAAAGATGGACACAAAATTTCAGGAGTGCTTTGGTGCTTTAGCTGTGCAGAGTGGACTTGAAATTTTGGGTGTGCTGTGGCCATCTGGATGTTGAAGGTGGATGGAAAATTCTGTGTCTGCACTGTGGTGATGTATCACTTGGTATTTCTGTTGTGCAGGAGCTGTCTGATGGGTAATTATTCCCATTCATTCATGTAACAATATGTGTGTTTCTACTCTTCATATTGTTATTGACCCAATGCAACTGATGTGCACTGAAGCAGGCATAGTGTAGTGCAACAACTCAACCCTCTGTTCAGGCCAGATCACCCTAAGCCTATGACCAAGAGTAAGCAAAGGCCTAGTCTAAGTAATCATTCTTCCTCTGCAGTACACCTTGGCATTCCTGGACCTGTATTGTACCATTTTATTCTGTCTTGTACAATGGCACCAGCATTACTACCATGATGTGCATTCATAGCAATGGATATTGCTCACACTGTTGTAGCATGAGTCACAGAGGATATGACTTGTAGAGGAGAGATAGGATGGGTCCATGGTGTCTCTAACATTAGAAGCACAAGCTTGTAAGATATCCACTTTTATGCATTCAACCATATATACCTAGCTCTATGCCACTTGCCATTTGCATAACATGTCAGTGGCATTATAAAGTTGTCAGACCTCATATAAGGGTCAGCTGCCCAACCAATTGCAGTGCCACTAGTCTGTGTAAGTCCAACCATAAATCAGGTCATACAGTGTCACAGCAGACTTGTCCATGAGGGACCTTTGAGTGAGAACTGCTTGAGCACTTTGTCGTACTCCTGCTCCCAGTGGTTAGCATGGGACTTAGGCAACCTAAGTATGGTAGTTTGATTAAGATTGTTACTCCTGCTATCTTTTTGCTGTTGATGCCTTGCCAGCATGCTGGCAAGACATCTGTACTTTTTGATTATTAAGAGTGTGTTTGGTATCATGATTGTGACAGCAAGAGTTATGAGAATGGAAAGTTTCCTGCAGGAAAATTGAATGAGAGAGGTATTTTCACACCTTGGACTTTGGATTTTCTGACCTATTTTATTTTATTTTCAGAGCTAAGATCCCTGAATTTGAAATGAAATCAGGGTCCTTTTAGGGGAAACCAGGGTTCATTTAGGGGTTTTTTCATACCTAGCATGATAACCCAGCCTATTTACAGGATTAGTCATCTTTGATGACTTGTCCTTTACTCTCTAGCTGACTAAGTGTCATGTGACTCAGGGCATATTACAAATCCCTGGTCACTTAGTCAGGCACTTCTCGGTCCCCAGGGTCTGAGCGCCTGTTCTGGCGCTTTGAGAACCGTCAGGGTTCACCAGGCAGGGTCTGGGTGGAGCTGAGTTGAGCCCTCGGCCAGTTGATCTTCGGATCGCCGAGTCCGTGGGAGCCTCAGCTTCACACAGATCAGCTCGGTTTGGACCTTGATGGTTCTTGGCGTTGGTCAGGTGTCTCCCCCTGATTGGCCAGTCGTGTGGAGGAGTGATCACATGGACGGTTACCATGCGGTCAGGATCAGTCAGCTGTTCTTCTCCTTTGTTCGGTTAAGTCTTCTTCCCTTGGCGTTTCTCACACCAGTGACGTGGCATGTTCGTCTGCCACGGCATAAAAAGACACAGTGGAAGGGCTCTGATGAGTATCTACAAAAGTCTCTCCCAGGTGTTTACCTAGGAGTTCTTAGCCTTTCTTCCACTCGTCACCGCTCGTGCTTGCTCCGCTCGCACTCACGTCTCCTTGCTCCACCTAACCTAACCTAAAGGGTAAACAGACTTGCACCCCGTTCCCGAAGGAAGCGACTCACCACTCAATGAAAATCCTTGAACTCCTACACTCCGACCTCCACAGGAAGGTGTCGACGCAGGTGTTTGGCGGCTACCAGTATTTTAGTGTGACCGTCGACGATTTCTCTTGCAAAATCTGGGTTCACCTCTTGAAGGCAAAATCCAATTACGAGACATGCTTTAAGGAGCTACAAGCGTCAGTCGAAAAGTCCACGGGTGAGCAGATCAAAGCTCTACGTACCGACGGAGGAGGCGAATACGGCTCAAACGCCTTCGAAGAATATTTCCGTAAGCATGGAATCGCCTGCCAGAAGACCGAAGCGCACTTGTCGCAGAGCAATGGAGTGGCCGAGCAAGCTATCAGGACGTTAAACGATCGTCAGCGTTTGATGCACGAAGACGCTGGGCTGAGTGACACTTACTGGGGTTACGCAATCCTCCACACCGCCAACATCTGGAATATGACGCCTAAAAAGGCGCTAGGCGGTCGTACACCTGACAAGGTGTTTACGGGTACGAAACCCGACGTATCTCGACTCCATATATTCGGCTGCAAGGCCTGGGTGCATGTGCCCAACGAAAAACGTCAGAAACTCGATGCGCGATCGCTTGAGTGCACTTACCTTGGATATGTGCCCAACCGCAAGGCACACGTCCTCGTTCATCATCCTACTCGTCGTTTTATTACTTCACATGACGTCGTCTTCGACGAGGGCAGCGGATCGCGCCAGCAAGTGATAATCGAGGACATTTCAATCGACCAAAGGTCGACCGAGCCCGATCCTAAGTCCGAGAATGAGCAGGAGGCCAAGACCGAGGCCAAATTGATCAAAGATGACAAGAGCAACGAGGAAAAGGCTACAGAAGTGGCGGAAGAGGATCAGAATGTGCAAATCGAGCCAGAAATCGAACAGCCACAAGAGCGCGACCAGGTTACTCACCAAGAGCCCGAACCACCCATCCAAACAGGCCGTCCCATTCGCACGCGCCGAGCACCCGTTCAAGGCGACAATGATCGATTTTTCGTCACGTCGTATCAAGGCCGATCCACAAGGTCGAGAACCAAGACCCAGAGCACAGCTTCAGTGGGTGCAACAGTTGCCAAACCGAACGCAGAAGACACACCAGCTTCAGTGGGCGCTGCCGTGAGCGAAAACGAAGAGGAACAAACTAGAACCGAGTCAGCATTTGCAGCTATAATCGAAGAGCAAGCTCCAGCGACTTACGATGAAGCCATGGGCCGCGAGGACGCCCCACGCTGGCTAGAGGCGATGCTCGAGGAGCTCCGATCCATCGACAAGTTCGCTGTATGGTCAGATGTCGATCCGCCAGCTTGGGCGAATATCGTGGGTTGCCGTTGGGTATACGCGTTCAAGTGAGACGCGAGTGGCGTTGTTACACACTACAAAGCCCGGCTTGTCGCCAAAGGCTACTCTCAGCGTGAAGGAATCGATTTCAACAAGGTATACTCACCTGTAGCTTGTTTGACTGCCATTCGAGTTCTACTGGCAATCGTTGCAGCAAAAGATTACAAGCTTGATCAGCTCGACGTCAAGACAGCGTTTCTACATAGTCTGCTGAAAGAAAAAATATTCATGAGCCAACCCAAGGGATTTGGCACAGGAGACGGAAAGGTGAAACTCTTACACAAGGCGTTATACAGTCTAAAACAAGGCTCGAGCGCGTTCTACAACAAAGTGAACGACACTCTGAAAGATATCGGTTTCCACCGATGCGAGACCGACCCAGCCATGTTCACATATCGTCGCAACGCCGAGGAAGCGATCCTCCTAGCACACGTCGACGATTTCCTGCTCGCCGGCAGCTCAAAATCATTTCTAGACGAAATCAAGACCCAACTGAAGTCAGTATTCGACATTTCGGACCTCGGACCCGCTCACCTCTTCGTCGGCATCGAAATCGTTCGAAATCGTGCTGCGAAAACGATTACGATCCACCAGGCGCGCTACGTGCGCGATATTCTTAGTCGATTTGGCATGTCGGACTGTAAACCTGTCAACACTCCTATGAGTGAAGGTCTACACCTCGAGAAACTCGACTCACCCAAAATGAACTGCACACTCTACCAGAGCGGCATTGGCTCGCTCATGTACGCTATGATTGCAACGCGCCCCGATATCTCGTTCCCGACCGGCCTCCTTGCTCAGCATAGCAATGCGCCGGGGAACGAACACTGGCTGGCGTTCAAGTGCGTGTTAAGGTATCTGAAGGGTACGGTTGAACTCGGAATCACTTACGACGGATCGAAGCCACTCCTTCCAACCGGATTTGTTGACTCGGACTTTGCAGGTGACAGAAATACAAGCCGGTCAACCACCGGTTGGACGTTTGTTATGACTGGTGGAAGTGTCTCATGGGCATCGCGTAAACAGCCGACAATTTCCCTTTCGAGCACCGAAGCTGAGCGAGTTGCCTCATCTAACGCTACGCGCGAGGCTGTTTGGCTTCGTATGCATCTTGATGAACTCTGGTGTTATCCAGATGATCCTACACCTCTCGTCCTACACACCGACAACCAGTCGAATATCGCATTGACCAAATCACGTGGTCATCACTCGCACACCAAGCACATCCGCGTGCATCACCACTTTGTGCACGAAATGGTTGAACACGGCGAGATCGACCTTCAATACCTCTCCACAGAGGATCAAGTCGCTGATGTCCTCACAAAGGCACTCGGTAGAATCAAGTTTTCCCGTTTCATTTCTCAGATGGGCATGTCTTCACACTGAGTGGGCGTGTTGGATTTCAGTGTTACGAGTATGTAATGTAGTCATGTGACCTTGCTTATGTTTGCATGACCGCTGTTTGATGACCCTCAGTTCTTGTTCACATCCGTGTCTGGAGCTGAGGTATGTCTAATCTTTTATTTAGTTTCATATTGCTTATATTCCTGTAGTATATATTATCTACAGGTACAGAATTTCAGTTCTTGTTCACATCCGTGTCTGGAGCTGAGTATATATTATCTACAGCTCCTCGGAATTCTTCCCTGCCAAAAGAATGGAACGAGCGAGAGCGAGAAAGGAAAGCGGCTGACAAGGAGATGCGTTGTGTATGGGAGGAAGGGCCATTAGCAGAGTGGGAGGCGGAGCAGAAGGCTTGTAAGGCAATAGGCAAGCGGGCACGATGGGCAAGGCCCAAGCCACCCAAACGGTCTAAACCGTGGCCAAAGACATGGGTGGGATTGGAGAAAGAGCCAGAGCGACTTACCGAGGGCAAGGCGGATGCGGGCGAGGAAGGGGCGAGAGGCGAGGACGAATGCGAGTACAAGAGTGAGGATGAGGAAGAAAGTGACGCAGGTGAGGTGGAGTGACTGGGTCACATGCTGACGTGGCCGTCCGGCGATTGGCTGGGGTCTTGTTACCCGTGCTGGTGCAAGGACTGGTCCGGCCACGAGTCTCACGCTTTTGTGCATCAACCTGTCTTTTTGCCCGAATCCCTCACCGAATGTCGAAATACTTGGCGTTTGTATTCTTATCGGTCATGTATGCATATATATTAACTTGAAGCCCTATTCAAATTCAACTCAACGCCGGGAGAGGACAAACAAAATTGGGTGGTGCAAGGACCCGTACAAGACTGTACTCGCCAGGCAAGACGCAACTCCACCATGCGTGTTGCGTCAATTGCCTTGTGCCGCTTGAATTTCCCGTCACGTGTCATAGGGCTGGACTTGGCTCAGGGCTGTGAAGCATATACATATGCCTGATCTGGAGAATGCTACTAGCGTTTTGTCAGATAAGTTTCCAACTAACCTTTTATGCATCCCCCAGCAATCCTCGCCAGGAGAGACTACCGTGTATCAATTATCTTAAACTACATCACTAGACTCATCGCGAAAACATTGCTTACTGCTCATCAGAGCCCTGACCACTTCCGACACCATCATGGGTGCACATAGTGCGGAAGTGTGAACTCAGCAGCACTTTTGGACGTGCAACTCCCAGCCGAGACGATGCCGGGAAAAGACATAGTTATTGCCACCGGGTCGATCTAGTTCTGTCGGACATGCAAATATGCTTGTGTGAGATTTCAGTTCGATGTGCACTTCCTTAGCCAATATGGATGAGTCGATCGTGCAGTGCCGGTCGCTTATATACGTCGGTGCAATTTCCGCGTATGTTGTGCTCTCGTCCAATTCTACTCGCTTACCCGGTTTTCCGCTCAACCTGCAAAATATTGAAGAGCCTATTGAATCTAAATAATGTAAAAGTTCGGGTGGATGTCCGAGCGCGGGATAGTAGAGCGTGATGGCTGTGCTTGAGATGAGTCAGCACAACAAAGCACGCAGCGCCTCGTTGGATTGAGCAGGACCACCACACCCTAACCACTTGCTATCGCACATTTGCTCTCAATATGACAACTCAGCATATCGACAAGCCCCCAGAGACATTGAGGTATCGCATTCAAGGTATTCACTGGTTCTTGCGTGTGCTCGTCACCCGGCTCATCCTCTCGACCAGAAATCAAGCTACAGCCAGCCGTTTCCAATTACGACATGAGTCTCAAGATCCTGGCTGACGGTAATGAAATGTACCGCACGTCTACGGTCAAAAATGGAGGTGTGCTACACTGGGACAGCAATATACCCTATATGTGGGGCCACGGTTCATGTCTCGTTTTAGCGCGCTAATGCTAGTATCCTATTCGCAGCGATGTCCACCCTGATTCCCGAATCGAAATCCGTGCATACGAGCATCACTTTCTCGGCCGCAAACAGCGCGTCTGGGTCGTAGAGTACGGCGTTATGGACCTCGATGAGTCTCTTACTATCAATCGGGGCAAGTTTCTCCCGGATCGCGTTGGTCGGTTGCGACTAAACAGCGCCTTTGTAGATTGCAGCCAACCAGGTATCTCTATTAGTATCATTCACCTTGCCCCTCAATCGGTCAGCCGCTCATCTTTGGCGAGGAATACATCTTGACTCACAGCTGGATCGCAGAACGGGGATCTGGCGGCCAGGGCGCTATCAAACGCAGCAGCTATCAACCGACAGAAGCGGCTTCTCAAGAAGCTTGGCCCGGCCAGGAGCGTGATAAAAGCCTTTCTCGAGTTTGGAGGTGCAGTATCTGAAGTGAGTCGACCTCGGAACCGCGAAACCTCGGCAAGGCGCTGAGCGTCACTTAGCTGGAGCCTCACGCCGAGAATGTGTTTACTATCTTCAATGAGGCATGGGGGGTACGTGATCTGTTTTTCCTGTTTTTGATATGATATTGGGGTTGATACACATATATTGATTATAGAAACTGGAGGCACAAGAAAGGTGCGACGCAAGCGTAGAGACCCTGGTCGACGAGCTGGCCGATATTCTCCCGTCCGCTGAGGCTGTAAAAAAAGCTGCGAGATTGCCCCAGCTCCGGCAAACCATAGAGGCCATATGGAAACTAATTGAAGAAGCTTCACTGTTCGCAATCGATTATAAGTCCACCGGCGAAATCTGTAGGATATTCTTGCCTCATTTCTCCGTTCTTACTGAGTATTTCGTCAATAGCTTCCACATGGAGAACATTTACAGGCTCCAGCGCCCAGCAAAAGGTCGATGATATCTTGAGCAGGCTCCGGGATCTCAAGGCGACATTTGATCGGAGTGTGGGCATTCAAGCCCTCCAGATGTTGGACGAGAACGGTTAGTACGACGTACAATTGCATCGAATTCCGTGATGGTGACCATGATGGTGCAGCTCGAAAGATGCTCCTAGAGAAGCTAAGGCCGGTAGGCAAGGCACATTACGATCCAAATCGTGCCTGCTGGCCTGGGACCCGCGCAGGGATAATCCAAGATCTCATCAGCTGGGCCGGACGCCCCTTCAACTCCAGTTTCTCCACAGGGGGGCAGCGATTTATGTGGGTGCACGGTCAGGCCGGCCTCGGCAAAAGCTCCATTGCGACATCCGTCTGCAAAATTCTAGCCAGCTCCAACACTCTTTCGGCTAGTTTCTTCTGTAAACGTGACGAACCAGAACGACGTGACCCACAGCGGATTTTCTCAACCGTTATATATATGCTGGCTATTAAACATCCCGAGTACGGAGTTGCTCTTCAGAGAGTGCTCGAACAAGACCCGATACTATCAGACTCGCCAATGCAGATACAGTTTGAAAAATTGGTTCAAACGGTTCTTGGATCACCAGAACTCTCACAGGACAAAGTGCCGGAGACGGTTGTATTGGATGCACTTGACGAAAGCGGACCTAGCGACGAGCGCCAGCAGCTTCTTGGATTTCTCTTGAGTCTTTCGAGAATGGTGCCATGGCTGAGGATCATCATCACCAGCCGTCCGGACTCCGATATCAAAGATTTCTTTGACCGTAGCGATCAACAATCGTTCGCCATTCGCGACGTATTTTCCCACGACGCGTCTGACGATATACGCGTGTATGTCAAGCATGTTCTTGATACATCCCCCAAAGCAAAACTACTATCCGATGGTGCGACGGAAAGGATTGTCGTGAAAGCCTCGGGGTTGTTCATTTGGGCCCGAACTGCGTGTGACCTTGTGTTATCCGATCATGACCCCCCCAAAGCCTTGGAGCTCGTTTTGCATAGCGCAGTGACTGGGCAGTCGTCCCAAGCACTCGACAACCTGTACACTATGGCTGTCGAGGCTAGCAGAGACAGAAGACAGGACCCAAATCGGGCAACAGATGCTGTGCGAACCTGCTTGGGAGCAATTATCGTATGCTCTACTCGTACACCCTTGTCAATTTCAGAATTAAGCAAGCTACACGGGAGCCAAATGAGTGAGCATTTCTTGCAATCGGTGGTCAGTAGCTTAGGCTCCGTACTGTACATCGACCATGGGTTAGGGGATGCTGTGCGTGTATATCACGCCTCGTTCGCCGATTATATCCTCGACTCAAAGAGATCCGAGAAATACAGTGTGGACCTGAACGAGCAAAACACACACTTCGCGACTCGCTGTTTATTCGTAATGAAGAGTGCGCTTAGGTTCAATATCTGTGGACTTGAAACCTCGAACAGGCGTAACAAGGAGGTGGAGGATCTGAAGCAGCGGGTAGATGAGAATATCCAACCTCACCTGAGATACTCTTGCACGTATTGGACCGACCATCTGACCAAAGCTGGGGAGCAAGAGAGGCCAAATCTGCAGAAAGTGGCGAAAAGATTCCTGTCTGGGACAACTGTGCTGTATTGGATAGAGGTCCTAAGTCTTCTAATGCGACTTGACGTCGTATTGTCAAGCATACAAACCCTGCAGGCGTACTATAAGGTGCGTACACGTGCATGGGTTCCACGAGACACAGAGAGGTGACGCAATGGTAACAATGGGTTGCACCTGCAGGAACTAGATATGGAGATGAATGAGATCATGAACGATGTTGATCGTTTTGTGAAAGCATTCTCCATTCCCATCAGAGAGAGCACACCGCACTTGTATACATCAGCCTTGGCCTTTTTACCATCCGCCTCCATGCTTGGGATTGTCAAATCAACGAACTTTCCGAACACAATCCGGATTGCGCGTGGCACGACGCAACGATGGGCTCCATGGTCCCAGCTCATACCTCACGATGAGCCGGTTTTATGTGTCGCGTTCTCGCCTGGTGGTCGTCACATTGTCTCTGGCTCAGGAGACAACACAGTGCGAGTGTGGGATGCGCATACAGGTGCTGCAGTTGGTCAACCACTTGCTGGTCACTCAGAAATGGTCCTTTCTGTCGCATACTCGCCTGATGGTCGTCACATTGTCTCTGGCTCAGGAGACAACACAGTGCGAGTGTGGGATGCGCATACGGGTGCTGCAGTTGGTCAACCACTTTCTGGTCACTCATCCTGGGTCAACTCTGTCGCATACTCGCCTGATGGTCGTCACATTGTCTCTGGCTCAGGAGACAACACAGTGCAAGTGTGGGATGCGCATACAGGTGCTGCAGTTGGTCAACCACTCGCTGGTCACTCATCCTCGGTCAGGTCTGTCGCATACTCGCCTGATGGTCGTCACATCGTCTCTGGCTCATCTGACAAGACAGTGCGAGTGTGGGATGCGCATACAGGTGCTACAGTTGGTCAACCACTTGCTGGTCACTCAGAAATGGTCCTTTCTGTCGCATACTCGCCCGATGGTCGTCACATCGTCTCTGGCTCAGGAGACAACACAGTGCAAGTGTGGGATGCGCATACGGGTGCTGCAGTTGGTCAACCACTTTCTGGTCACTCATCCTGGGTCAACTCTGTCGCATACTCGCCTGATGGTCGTCACATCGTCTCTGGCTCATCTGACAAGACAGTGCGAGTGTGGGATGCACATACAGGTGCTGCAGTTGGTCAACCACTTGCTGGTCACTCACGCTGGGTCAAGTCTGTTGCATACTCGCCTGATGGTCTTCACATCGTCTCTGGCTCATCTGACAAGACAGTGCGAGTGTGGGATGCGCATACAGGTGTTGCAGTTGGTCAACCAGTTGCTGGTCACTCATCCTCGGTCAGGTCTGTCGCATACTCGCCTGATGGTCGTCACATCGTCTCTGGCTCGTCTGACAAGACAGTGCGAGTGTGGGATGCGCATACAGGTGCTGCAGTTGGTCAACCACTTTCTGGTCACACATCCTGGGTCAACTCTGTCGCATACTCGCCTGATGGTCGTCACATCGTCTCTGGCTCGTCTGACAAGACAGTGCGAGTGTGGGATGCACATACAGGTGCTGCAGTTGGTCAACCACTTGCTGGTCACTCATCCTCGGTCAAGTCTGTCGCATACTCACCTGATGGTCGTCACATCGTCTCTGGCTCATATGACAACACAGTACGAGTGTGGGATGTGCATTCAGGTGCTGTAGCCGGTCAACCACTTGCTGGTCACTCACACTGGGTCAGGTCTGTCGCATACTCGCCTGATGGTCGTCACATCGTCTCTGGCTCATCTGATAAGACAGTGCGAGTGTGGGATGCGCATACAGGCGCTGCAGTTGGTCAACCACTTGCAGGCCACTCAGACTCGATCTGGTCTGTCGCATACTCGCCTGATGGTCGTCACATCGTCTCTGGCTCATATGACAAGACAGTACGAGTGTGGGATGCGCATACAGGTGCTGCAGTTGGTCAACCACTTTCTGGTCACTCATCCTCGGTCTCTTCTGTCGCATACTCGCCTGATGGTCGTCACATTGTCTCTGGTTCAGGAGACAACACAGTGCGAGTGTGGGATGCGCATACAGGTGTTGCAGTTGGTCAACCACTTGCTGGTCACTCAAACTCGGTCGGGTCTGTCGCATACTCGCCCAATGGTCGTCACATCGTCTCTGGCTCATCTGACACAACAGTGCGAGTGTGGGATGCGCATACAGGCGCTGCAGTCGGTCAACCACTTTCAGGTCACTCATCCTCGGTCTCTTCTGTCGCATACTCGCCCGATGGTCATCGCATCGTCTCTGGCTCAAATGACAAGACACTGAGAATCTCAAGTGATTGCAGCTCATCACAAGGCCCTTCACTCGAACAGGATCTTTGTCAGATCACATGGGACTCACCGGATCGGTCAGAAGCCCTGTCTCTCGGTGTGGCACCCAATCCCATTCTTAATCCAAATGTTTCGCGTATGATGCAATTTTGCCAACCTGATGGATGGGTCTCTGTGTCACCTGGTGAAATGCTCTTCTGGTTACCTCCCGAGTATCAACGGCCTCGTCCCGATGACTCGCTGATCGTCATTTGTTCTCGAAACATTCCTCGGCCTGTGCGGCTTGATTTCTCACATTTCAAACATGGCATTGACTGGACCAGCGTGTACACAACCACGGAAGGAGCGAGTGGCGAACAGTAGATCGTTTATTTCTGAAATTGATTTTGCCTGTACCTACCCGTTCACTTGTTTTTGATGGTCTGCTTGAAATTCGCCGCAATCGAGTTTATCTCAAAAATTTCATCCATGTACACGTCGTCGAATTCCACTCTCTGAGGAGTGCGGCTTCGAGAAAGTCCTTATCCGTTGCTCCCAGGTCAGCCATACGTATCCGGTGGCAAGAGCCACTGGACCTGCCAGCGTCGCACTAGTGCTAACTAGCAGTGATTCAAGCCACTGTAGGAAGTGGCCGGATTTCCTCAAAGTCCCCTAGACTCAATAGGACTTCCTGGCGTTTCTAACTGGACTTCAGCCGGTCCTGTCAGAGATGGGCGCCGTTTGAGGCCTGATTCGGAGGGATTTTTGGATTAAGAAGGCGTCCCTGGATTAACAGGAGTCCCGTGGACTGAGTTTAGTCCGGTCAATCCACTCGTCAGCCTCAGGCACAGACACGCATCACACGAGAGTTGTACTCGTAACAAAACCACGATATCAATATGCGGTGCGATAAACCAAAACACAAACACTATTTAGAAGGCATGTAATCAAGATGGCAAAGAAAAAAACGAGTCGTATACAAGCAAAACAGTTGATGGACAGGGAAAATGGAGAGACCGAGGACCATGGCTCCAGCAAAGAAAAGCGAGATGGTTGATATGGGCTGGGAAAAGACAATGCCAGGCTGATACCCACGCAGTTATTCCGGTGCGGCGTCGGGAAAGCCTTGATTGTCGAGAAACTGCGTTCGTGCCCCTCGGCTTCGATCGATTATTGCGTACGTTTGTCGGCCACCTGGGACTCTGATCCTCCCAACAGCAGCGTGTTCTGTTCCAAGGTTAATGATGTCTGGGGATTTCATCTGATTGTATGTCACAATTGGGGTTTGAGGTAGCGACGCATCCCAACCATTGGTTACGCATTCCTTGACACGAGCGAGTAGATAAGGCTCCCGGACGTCCGTCCTTCGATGTATTAACACTGTTGCGATATGGTAATTAGCTGAATAATGAAGCACGTGACTAATTCACTCGTGCATGCAATGTACTCGCGTTTTGCACTCAGTATCTTTTCTCTTCACATGTACTACGTGTACATCGACTGATATGTTAGCTACGACGTGTCACCACGTCTCTCTTGTCTCGATTTTTCTCTCTACTCGTGTATAAAGAGCTTCGCTCTATAGTGTAGTTCTTCACCAAGTTCTTGTACTACTTTCTACTGTTGAATACACGACTACTTACGAGCCTAATAGCTCTAGTTAAGAAGTTCATTTAATATATAATAAATCGGCCTATACTACTGATTTCTATAAACACGCATATAATCAAATAAAATAGACTAAAAACTTACTCTATGTTCTCGATTCACTCAAGATAGCAAACACCCAGCACTTGGCCGTAATGTATCCAGCGCTGCGCCCGATATTGCTTGCCGCCGCGGCGGGGGTTCGCGTCAGGCAAGAGTTCGTACTGGCCGAAGTGATGCATGAGCAGTAAAGCCAGAATAATAATGCATCTATACTCACTCTGACGAATGAGTTGTCGCGCACGACCGAGTCTTCCTTGATCAACCCAGCCACACGAACTCTATCGGCCCCGCTCGCCATGCGAAAACGGCCGTAGCAAACCATAGTGTCCCAAGCAAGCCGATCATGGAGCTCTTGGAATGTAACGTTAGGCCACCCTTCCACAGGTCCGAAGTATCGAGTTATCTGCTGTTTGAGTGGCATGTCGGCTCGGTAATTGTTATTGACTGGAAAAACGACCACATACTCCGGAACTTGGAGCACGCTTACAGGTTAATAAACAGATACGAGCACAGTAGATTAGTAATGACTTACGGAAGTCGTATGTCACTTCCTTGGTCGATATCGGCTCGTCGTGCTCAAGTGTTGATGGACTGGGTCGAGTAATAAGCTCACGCATACTAAGCGAGCGTGACACGATTTGCATCTGTGCACGACGCACTTGAAACCCGTTTGTTCTGGAAATTCCGGATACACAAATCTCAGCCATCATTTCAAAATACAATAGAATTCATGAGGAATATCAGAGTAAAACATCCTGATAAGGGGACGCTAACATGACCAGGATTTTTCTGATTTTGGTTGGACCAAGTGAGAGATAAAATTGTACCCACTGCTCATATAGCCATATTGGAACTCGTCCTCAAATTCTTCTAGATGTGTAAATTCCAGGTATACAGTTGGAAACACGGTTTTTTATAGCAAAATAGGAATTTTCCACATACAGTGGGCCCACAGAGACGTCGCGTAAAGTTGTCGAGATATTCGTACGCTCGAACTCGATTTGCTAGGGCCAGTCAAAGCAGGTAGCCGCAGAACCGTTCTATGACGAATGACCGGGTAGTCGGAAGAGGGCCTGCCTTACTAATATAATAGTTATATGCAGGAGCGCATATATCGTGAGTACACAAGCTGGCAGTCGGTCAGCCGTTTCCGTAGTACAGCCTATTTGAGAGAGTGGGATCAGTAGAGCATAATCATAATGTCATATAATACTAACCTTTCGTAAACAATGACCCACTGGTTGATCATTCGTTCGAGATCTCGAATTGCAGGCACCAGATTATGATCTCGCGCATACTCAAATAGTGTCTAGATAAGCCAAGTTAGCAGGTTCGTCCAGTGGCAAATCGATCGCATGCCGGTAATATGCCCGAGGGAGTCGTCCATGCAGTAGAATCGGACATAGATATGTGAACCAGAATGAATACGCCTCGGCTTTATAGAGACCCATGTCAATGTCAATGTTCGGTAGAGTACCGACGAATTGCGATGGTCTGGTGCGCGTCGCATCCTTGGTCAGCTCTCCGATTATCTTCCATTGGTTTCCATCCAAAGCGTAGGGATCATCGGCCTGGCTGACCCACTTGAATGCTCCCTTCCAATGGTTGACCATGTTCGGCACCAAGTTTTCGAAAATGAGGCGCATCAATTCATATGGTCCACAACTCGCGAGGTCGATCGATCCGAGGCGCGCAAAAACTGGTCGGCCGTGAAAACCGCATTGTTTGCGAAGCTCCTCGCAAGCCCCAACCCTTTCCGCTGCCTCAATCGCGTTGTATGTGCGCAGAAAGGTCCTGTGAGTGCGATATATCAGATCTTCCAGTAGAGTTGGGCCCTCGTCGTCTGGTGCGGTCAGGGGGATGTAATAGATGATCATGTCTTGTAGTTCGGCGCGCTGTAGTCGGCATTGTGTGCCTGAGTGTGTGCATGTCCAGCACGGTGAAATTGCATTCTGTCCCTTGAGTAAAAGTAATTTTGATATGGCAGGGATATTGCCAAACAGGATAATTAGAAACACGCGCAAGACAAATTCAGTTCCGTCACCCTCAAAATTGCCCACCTCTGACGCAACCTTGGAAGTACCAACACCCTGCGCTAGCTGTTCTAACTCCTCAATGAAAGGTACAAGGAAAGACTTGATGTCCTTACATTCCTTTGGACCAGGAATTACGCCAACGCAGATGACGTTTTCCAGCTTTGTTCGGACTGAGGGGTGCAAGTTATAATTGATGAGGATGAGCGGCCAAGCAGCAGAAGACCCCTTGTGACGTCGCTTAAACAGACTGAATCTGTCAGTTCCCAGCCCAAGCGCAATGTCATCAGGAGAATCAAAGTGCCGGTAGGGATTGTCTGCCTTTAGCCTAGTTCTACAAAGCATGCAATAAATATTGCTGTCAAATATATCTTCAAACTGGCCAGGGTGCTCGGCCCTCCATGCTTTGTGTTTGGCACAATGGCACATGCTCTTGATTGAGTCAGTGCTCTGAAAAAGCCTGATCAGCTGGGGGATTAATGGGGTATAATGGAATACACAATGCAGCTGCCTGTTGGCATTGTATCTATGTAAGGAAAATCTGGGCTAATGGTAAAACAGGATTTATGGGATTATATGTAATTTAGATACATTTCATAAACTCAAATTTATAAGCCTTCAAATCTCCTAGGAAGCCCATTGGAGGCAACTTGTAGGAATTTTAAATTTGTAAATCTCATAAACCGGTGTTAATCCACATAAATCTGCATAAATCAAGACCCCCCTTGGTAAATTCATGTTGATTCATGGCAATAAAAGGGGGGGGACAGAAATCCCTGCAACTGGTTTATTCACTGTAATTTACATCTATAAACAATAATAATTGGGGGGGGGGTTTCTCTGATGTAGCTTTGTGGCAGAAGCAGCATTCCTGGTCATGCTCATATTTACCCAGGAAGCAACAGCAAGAATTGACACAACAGTTGTAAGCATGCAAATCTAGACCTCTAGCCAAGACCTTGAGTCTTTGCCATGCAACAAAGTTGCTTGGGAGTCCAAGATCTTCACACACATTCAAGCAAATATTGTTGTATGTTCTGTGCAGGAAGTGTGTGCATAGGTGTGCAGCTAAAAACTTGAGGGCTTTGCAATTGGTCTCACTCACTTCTTGCTCAACTGTTGTAGCATAAGTTAACCAAAATACACTGATGTGGAAATGCTCACAAATGTCTATCCACTCCTCCTCAACAAGGTTACCCATAATATTGCACAGGAAGGCCAGGAGATCTGCATCATCCATGTCAGGCTCTTTGTCAGGATTTCAACCCAGCAGTCCATTGTATTTGATGAATTCAGGGTCTTGTTCATTGCTGGCAATCAAAGTGTCATTGACAATGGACTTGGGTGGGGAAAAGTCAGGTCCCCCAGCAACATCCCAGTGTCTGATGGCAACTGGGGGATTTCATAATGCTCCAAGTCTAAACTGAATGTCTAGAGGGTGGGGTATAAGCAGCTGTGTACAGCCCCAAACATCATTGACTTACAAAGGGGCAGCTGAAATGTGTGATTGTTGTCTTCAGCTTCTTGCCCAAGCATCAGTTCAGGCTCATCTAGGTTATCCCAAATGTTCAAGATAGCAAGTAAGCTTGTTACAACAGAGTGTCTAGGATACTTACCATAATCTTTGTCCATCTCCTGGCTAAGCAAAGCACCTTGGTCAATATCTGTTACAGGTCAGGGTACACTCAAATATCTAGAGCTTAAGCAAATGTAGATATGTTAGTATACTCTAATTGTACTCAATACTTCTTAGACTAGAGTAAGAAGGCTCAAAGTAGTTGCAATGTGATCAAGTAACACTCAAGGTAGTCTTAATCTTTCACAGTGTAAACTGACTAATTTATAGGTATAAAGAGCAAGACTACTATGGTCAGGCTCCCTTAGATATCTTAAATGTAGTTCAGCCCTAGTTGCTTGGACTAACTGATACTAATCTTAATACTAGACTTAAGCAATAGCTTATAGGATAGATGGGGGGCTGCCTAATGCATGTACTTCCTCAGCTACAGGTACTTAGATTTCCTCTAATAGCTGGTACTTAATGTCATGCTTAATCAGGCAATATTGTATCCTTATATAACTCTGTATATAAGATACAATGACTCAGACTGTATATAACTAATATGGTACTATATTCCTCAGTACTAGTTATATAAGAAATCACACACAGACAAGAGAAATAGAAAGAGAAAAGAAACCAATAACCAGTCTGGGTTGAGTAGAGGTGGTGGTCTGGAAGGGCCTCAGAGGAGGTCCTTTTATACCCTGAGGAGGGCATTCCAGAGCCAAATAGATGCAGCATGCCAGTGAAATCATCAAAAGAGGGTACTGCTATACTTGGGGTACACCCTAGCCCAGTATAGGATGAGAGAGTAAAGACAGGGTGTGGATTGAAGGCATTGATGCATCTGAGACCTGCTATTGGCTTGTAGATCATATTATCATAGTATATGCATGTAATGAACAGAGGCTACATCTCAGTGAGTCATAAAGTGATTCAGAAAAGCTTCTGGATCAATTTGGAAGGCTCTCCTGACTCACTGGAGTCATTAGATCTTGATTGATGGTCCAGTAAGATTCTAATGATCTTCAGGCCATTCTGGCACAAGGATCTGGTGGATTGTGACAATCTTCAGGCAGCATATACTGCTGAAGATTAGCTATCACTAGAACATGAGATCGCTTTGATAGCATAAGCGGTTGCCAAGATATGAGCAGCACAATGTTGTAATCAATATCTCCTGATAAGAGGAAATATTGCAGCCTCTGTATCTCTCCAAGGTCTTATTGTAAAAACTTAATAAAATATGCATTGTAAAGTGGGAAATTTGTAATATTTAATGGAACTGAAAATAGTACAATTTGGAGTGCATACAAATTCAAGTATTTCACAAATTAATTACAGAGGCATTGCTTGAGGTTGGCAGAGCAGACTAAAATAATAGAAAATGCTAGTAATCCCTAACAGAACCTCTCCAGAGCCAGGTGAGAGTTGCAGATGTACATGGCTGCACCATGAACAGTTCACCATATTCCAGGACCTCTGCCTGAAAGATATATAATAATACAGGGGTTTATGAGGCCCAGGAATCCATTTGCAGCAACACATTGGCCACCAGGAGCCTCCATCAGTGAGTTCTATGAGTTGCACATATATGGGATTATTTTTCTGATGAAGAAGCAATTGCACTGCTGCATAGAAGTGTTTCTAACATACACTCTATACTAGAGATATATATCTGTAATCATTGCACATTTAATGAGTCACTGACCATGAGATTCTGGTGAGTGTGTAAAAGTGTTCCCCCTTTTAATGCATTGTCACATATGCAAAACAGGCAGCAATGGTCCCTATAAATTTTCTTGCCTATACTGTTATATATCATTGGAAAGCCCTGAATTTTCTCTATTTAATGGTAGATATATCACTGGGATGTGCCAGAATTTTGCCAAATGTCTGCATTCCTGCTTGCAGGTGCTGGCACTGGGGTGGGAATCAACATATATTCATGATTCTGGCATGACAGTGCCAAAAGTCAGGAAAATATTGGTGTCACACCCTTAAAGCATGCAAATTGTGCACATCATAGCTTGGATGGATTGCTGGATTGAGCTTATTGGATATCTACATAGCATCTGTCCATTATATGTGAGGGTCATCACCTGACAGGCCATTCTGTTTGATTGCCATATCCAGATAATGAGACCATTGTAAAGCTGAACAGCACCATCAAGATGTTGAGGCTGGATTCAAGTCTGATGTAATTGTCATTAAATGCTTGAATATAGATTTTCATCATATTTAACAGCAGGTTTGGCCCAGGATGCATGAAGTTCATGTGTGCACCTAAGCAACAGTCCTTGACACTACTAGTGTGAGAAAGTGAGTAATGTTGATTCTGTGAGTTGCAAGTCAAGACTGTGGTAAACACTGTTTCTACATTGTTATATCTACCCAGGCTCAGTCTTGGCTTGCAACAATGACTTATAGGGAGGTGCCCATGCAGCAGCACATCAGGCCAAACACCTTGCTTGCCTTGTGAACAGGCTCTATACTGCCTCTGTTATTTGGAAGTTATTAGTAAATGTAGATAAACCTTGATCATCACTACAGCTACTCATTTGGGTTCACTGTGTCATGTCATTGATTCCAATATCATTTGTTTTGTTTCTGCTCTTTGCTTTGTATGTTCTTGTGTTCTGACTCTCTTTCTTTCTTTATGTATGCAAGTATTTCACCTGGATATCATACCCATGGCATACTCTGTATGCTGGGAACATCCAAATTTTTTGGATGCACAAAATAGATGTTTTGACCATTTACTACAGTTTGTCTAGCTTGATTTTGTGAATATTCTATCCCAATCACTCAAAAATTGGACAAAATGCACATTTTCAATATGTCTACATCAAGGTCATAACAATATAGAATACACTTGTTTTCATGCAGTACTGCATCTCTTAAGCATCTAGCAGCTGAAATATTATCACAGATGGTCAAAATGGACATACTGTGCATTTTTTTTAACTTGTCCAAAAAAATTGGATGTCTGGGGCATGAAGAGTGGTCTACTTGAATCAGCCTGAATCTGATTCCATAGCCCTACTCTTATCCATAATCCCATCCAAACAAACATGCACAGACTGCCAAAGTCACTGAGTCCTTGTACAACCATGGGTTCAAGAAAACCAAGTGGCGGTTTACCCTTGGATGTCAAATCATTGTTTGAGAGTGCAATGATCCCTGCAACTGTTGGGGTGGCCACAGATGTACTGTGCAAGTAGACTATATGTAGGTACTGGAGTACTTGGTAACTGCACTTCCTCAGTTTGAATTGAATCAAAGCAACATATGAGAACCATGTACTTGTGTCCCTGCCCTGAAACACCCGGAAACGCTCTGCCAGACTGGTTATACAAACCATCATACATGTTTCCAAGGCATCCCAAATATCTGTTGACTGCCTTGTCCTGATAACTTGGCTGCGCAAAATAGCTCGAGAACCCGCCTTGGGAGAACGAAGCGCCGATTTCGGGTGAAACGCCCGTTGTAGCCCCAACGCTGGTGACCCAAGGACAGGTGGCGGGGAATATGGACATGAACTGCGTCCGATTGAGTGGTGCGGTGTTTGTGTGGCATTGGCTGGGACCAACGCCATCGTCACCTAGAAAATACACAGTTCAACAAGGGATGACCAGACTGAAATATAGGATGTACCAGATGCAAAAAATAGGCTGAAATCTCGAACACTGAGCTGAGCAAACGATTTACACACCCTCTTCGCATAATCGGGACGACCGTTTGTTCTACATTCCCAGGGCAAGTCAGCAAGGTCTGGGTTTACTCTATAGTGCCCGGGAACACCCACCACCGTCGTCTCCGTGACTAGTTGTGATCGTGTATGGTATCTCGCGATCCGGCTGATCCATCACACAGTTTATCCACTCGACATAGGGCTCGTTTTTATTCTTTAGAGTGTTCTCATCTGGTGTAAAGCTCGTTGCCCGACCTCCGACCGAGTAGTACACGTTTGGGATTGGGTATGTCATTGCACCGCCATACTGCAAAATCAGTCCTACTTTTAACCCCTCGTTCACTCGGTCAGTTGGAGAATTACTTGGGTCTCGAGGTTGCCCTCGTCACTTGGGAACAGCTCGTAGTTTGTTCTGTTGTCCACCAGCTCCACCGAGAACTTTGACCCTTGCGCCTCAGGAAGGAACTTTTTACAGAACAGACTATGGTCAACATGACTCGCCCAAAGATCTAATACGCCAATCAATAAAGTGCAAGAGCAGCTAAGATAAAACATACCTAGAAACCCGGTGATACCCAGTATACTGCGGCCTTTTCCGCATGGAGTATATCCACTAGTTCTGGATTTCGGTCAGGCCCTGGTTCTATATCTCCGTCTTTCTGTAACTACCTGTAGAGCTTTTTCAAACAGTCCAGCGTGATCGTAGCGTTACATTCCAAGTCCAAGATATTCCGCTGCTCTAGTCCCAACAAAGCCGTAGCAGTGGGTTTCTTGCTCGTTTGGTCTGGCCGTTCGTTTACTTTGCCGCGAAGAACGTAGTGGGTTGGATTACATTGATACGTTCGTCCAGCCAATGAGTGAGCGCGTATGATTCGGCACGGACAAGGTGTGTGCCAGATGTATGACGGTATACGTTGTACTAAGACAAGAGAGGTCGAGAACGGAAGATTGGGTGGAATGAGGGGACTTACTCAGGTGTTGAGCATCTGTTCCGCACGTTTGATGGTCACCAGCGCGTGGATCCAGTCCCCAGCAGAAGATCGGCCGGTAATGTTGACCCCGTGGGCGCTCAGCCACCCTTCAACGGACTTGACAGTCTCTTGATGAGGAGAGACCAGCTCCTCAACTTGGCTGTCCAAGTGGAAATCGTCAACACGGCATCTACTGCGTATCGAGGGGTTCGGACTCACGCCTTGGACAAGTATAACCCGTACCGCTCATGACTCGCACTGTACGAACCCCGCGGATCCCCCCTTAATCCACCGGACTTCTAAGGATTCCATGGCATTCGTGGAACTACCCTCAGGGATTTCTATCAAATGTAGACATTATTTCAAATACAAAGGTACAAGCGTCGGTACTGCGGCTACAATTCCAATTGAAAACGATGAGAGACAAGCAACGAAGAGGATCCAAAGACTATAAGATATACTAGGGGGCCAAGTAAGAAGTACAATGCTACTGTACATCGACTGTAGAAAGCGGAGAACAGAAAATGAGCGAAGGAATGATGGGCGGGAGGGTATATTTAAGACAAACGCATTCAATTTAAGTCGTGATCGGGCTCTCCATCCTCGTTATTGAACTGCGTGCGTGCGCCCCGACTCCGGTCGATTATAGCCCATGTGTGTTCGTCGATTTGGAATCTTCCGATGGCAGCGTGTACTGAGTTGAGATGAATAATCTCCGGGGAGTACAGCCGATCGTATGTAACGATCGGGTTTTCGGGCAGCGTGGCGTCGAGTCCTCCTGTGACACATTCTCGAACGCGCGCAAGAAGGTATGGTATCCGACTGTTCACCCTTGAATGATTTCAGTATATGAGAGTGAAATCAGACACAAGAAACTTACGCCTGGCTCCGAACGTATTCCAAATAGAAAACGTCCAGCACGAGCCCGTATTGTATAGCACGGACCGCAACATCTGGCAGCCGCCTGAACCTGGCGTTGGCATCCGGTAAAAGCTCGTACTGAAATATGTAAGCCGTCAGACAACGGTATGGGCGATAGAGATAGGTAATACCTACTCGTACGAACGAGTTATCGCGGCACGGCTTATCCTGTTTGATAAGATCGACAACGCGCACACGGTCTCCCATGCTTGCCATGCGGAACCGACCATAACGTACCATAGTTGACCAGTCAATGCGTGCGCGGTGCTGTGCTGCTGTGTACTCCAAGCCCTCTGCGAGCCGAAAATACCGGATGACTTGCCGTTTCAGCTGCTCATCGGCCTGATAATCGCGTTTTACCGGCTGGCCTAGCACAATGTCGCGAACTTGAAAGCGTCAAAGGTTAGTCAGTCGGCGTGGACCAAATTGAGTTGTCACTCACAATCGGGGTATATTGTTTCCTTTGTGGAGATAAGCTCGCCGTGAACCAGTGTTAAACCATTGTTCGGCCTTAGAAGCTCGGGCATGTCCTGTACACGCGATATAATTTGCAGCTGCCCACGACGCCGGATATAGTTATTGAGGTATTCGTAAGGTCTGACTCGATTCATGAGGGCGGGCTTGAGTAGGTGGCCACAAAATCGTTCCAGTACGAAGCACCATGTATTTGGAAGGGGGCCGACGAGCCGGATATAGTACGGTATGTGAAGCAGCGCATGTATTGTCAGAGGACAAGTTGGAAGTCGGACATGTTCGTACCAATAGTAAAGCCTATAAAAGCGATAAAATATCACAAAATTGGACGATTCACTCTACCACTCACCGCTCATATTCTTGAACCCACTCCCGAATCATCACTTCGAGCTCGTCGACCTGCGCGGGGGTGATTGCGAGGTCGATGCACCAAATAAATATTTCGCGCAAAGCTAGAAAATGCCTATGTTTGATTTAGCAAGTGAGGCGATATAATTTGAATATAATGAACTCACCTGTAGTACTCTTGTCCGAGCAAACCATTGAGTAGGATTGGGGCGAGGTACATAAACCAGAACGAGAATGCTTCGGCTTTGTAAATATTCATGTCTTTGTCGATATTCGGAAGCGTGCCAACAAACTGGCCGGGTATTGTACGCGTCGCCTCCACCGTCAGTCTTCCAATCCGCTCCCAATCGTGGTTGCTTATTCGGTAAGCATCGTCCGCTTCGATCCACTTGAACGTACCTTTCTAGTGATTTATCATATTTGGCACTAAATTTTCGAACAGCAAGTGCATTAGGTCAAATGGCGCGCAACCTGAAAGATCAATAGACCCAAGGCGCGCAAAGAGGGTACGGCCAGCCAGACCCGAGTCCTTCTTGATCTCTTCGCGCTCTCGAACTAGGCGAGCGCCCTCTATACGTCGGTAAAACTCGAAGAAGCTTGCGTGGGTGCGCTGGATCAGGTTTTCAGGGGTAAGTCGGTTGGGGTCGTTCTGTTCCCCCGGATCGACCAAGGGAACATAATAGACCGTTTTGCCCCCCTCTAGCACGCACGGCGTACCTAGTATCAGGCAAGCTCGACATGGGGCGTACCCGTTATGACCCTTGAGCAAGAGAAGCTTTGAAATTACAGGAATATCACCAAATAGAATAATCAAGAACGCGCGCAACGTAAAATCAGCCCCGCCTTCATCATCAATATCGTCCGCTTCCAAGGCCACCTTGCTGGATTCAATGCCGTTTGCAAGTTCTGTAAGCTCGTCGATTAGGGGAACTAGAAAGGAATTTATGTCCTTACATTCCTTCGGCCCAGGAATCACGCCAACACATATAATGTTTTCAAGTCGGTAGCGGATACTGGGGTGAAGGTTGTAGTTGACAAGGATGAGCGGCCATGCAGCGGAGTTCCCCTTGCGCCGTCGTCGTTTGTACATGGTAAACCCGTCAGTGCCTAGTCCAAGAGCAATATCGTCAGGGCTATCGAAGTACTTGTAGTCATCATTGTCGTTGATCTTGGTATTCCGAAGCCGATTATATAGATCACCATCGAAAACATCCTCCATGATACCAGGATTGGCTGCCCGGTGAGCTTCGTGGTTGGCACGATGACGCATGTTCGCAATTGAGGTAGGGTTCTGAAAGAGGCCTTCCAGCTGGGGGATAAGGGGAGTATAGCAGAACGTGCGGCGTGGCTCGCCGTTGTCGTTGTAGCGAGCGTTATGACAGTATGGGCACTCTTGGTAGTTGCTGTATTTACCGAGGAAGCAGACACAGGACTCGATGCAACAGTCGTATTGGCGGGACCCAAGGCGGGATAAAACCTTGAGGCGCTCCCAGGCAATACAGTCACTTGGGAGCTCGAGATCTGGGCAGACGTTCAGACGCAAGTCGTCATAAACATTGCGTGGCATATGGGAGCGCACGCGCGCAGCCAGAAACTTGAGGGCCTTACGTTCTTGATCGGTTATATGATGAAAATCTAAAAGTATGTCAATCTCACATAGCGGCCGCATAGAACCTTATGACTTACACAAGTCCATCCATTCACGTTGGGCCAGTTCGCCAAAGATATCTTGCATAACATTCCAGAGCTCGTCTTGGTCCATCTCCGGCTGGTAGTCGAGATCAAGTCCAAGAGGTTCATTTCGTTCGTGAAACTGGGGGTCTTGGTCTTCATTGTCAACAGGCAAATCGTCCAAGTCGGAAATTGTGAGGGCATCGAGCTCCTCTTCTGGACCTTCGTTCAAGTCCTCAACCACATTGTCGTCCGGATCTTCGGCCAGGTTCTCCCCAAACTCAATCATGAGTTTGTCGTCGGGCCATTCTTCGACATCCCATTCTTCAATTTGCACTGGAGGGTTTCTGTGCACGACCGGTACATGAGGTGCTAGCAGAGGCGGATCAGCAAGCTATTTCAGATAATGGTAGGTACTTACGAGCAGGCAGACGTCCTGGACGTCCTGGATTGTCGTCCAGGTCCATTCGATCATAAGCCTCTGCGCCAGGCTGCCAGTCTGAGTTGGGTGATTGTGTGAATGGTGAGCCATCTACAAATAGATAAAGTTATGTTACGCTTACCAGGGTTGTTGTCTTCAGCTTCCATACTGTCGCCAGGAGGGGCTGGATTGTTGTGGAGAACTAAGTTCTTGTTGTGAGGAGCTTGTTGAATTTACAATCATATCCGTTCATGTATGCGGTGTGTTTGTACCTGTTTGTCCATTTCTGATGTTATGCACGCACCAGTGAAAATTTTCTTTCCTTAGTTCTCTACCTTCGTAGTTGAGCTAAGTACATTTGTATCTAGCTTGTGTAAAACCTCCCTGCATGAGAGGTTATGAGCCCCGCTGCCTCTACTAGTACAAAACCAGAGAGCCCCATTGACCTGGTTAAAGGCCCGTTACCTCAGTCCACCATGCCTTCAAACAGTATGCTGAGTTATCTCAGCAAGAAGACCTTTGACATTCCTGCACTGAAGAGCAACGGATCAAACTATACAGCATGGAAAATTTGTCAGCAAATGGTCCTACACCTACAAGGCCTAGAGGACATCGTTCTTGGAGTTGAGAAACCCCCAGCTGAGCTTACCAATGTGGATGCTAAGGATAAAGCTAAGGCTGACAAATACACAGAGTCATTAGCTGATTGGCTGAGACAAGATCAAGAGGCATTCACCCAGATCTCATTGGTGATGGAGGATAAAGTGCTAGCCAATGTCGTTGAAGCAACGTTGTCCCAGGATGTGTGGATGCAAGTTGTCAAGTGGTGGGAAGGGAAAGGAGCACAGTCTATATTGTTCCTGTACCACCAGCTTGTTAATACTAAGATCGAGGAGGATCAGGATATTACCACAGGCATTAACACCCTCCATATGATCTCATTGAAAATGAAGACACTAGGCAAACCTGTTAGCAACTCTATGCTTGCTCAAATCTTAATGAACACCCTACCTCCATCCTACACCGTTGTCAGCACAGTTCTCCAGATGTCAAATCAGTCCAGCTTGATCACCTCCAATATGGTCATAAAGGCCATGTTAGCCAAGGAGGAACGTTGCAAGAAAGGTCTCGGACTTACTGCAATGTTTACAAGCATTGCCAGGGGCAAAGGCATGGCGTCGAAGGCAAAGGATCAGCCCACAAGGCAGAACCAAAAGCTGTGTTTGAACTGCAGCAGAACTGGTCATCAGAAGGCCAGATGTTGGGCAAAAGGAGGAGGTGCCGAGGGCCAGGGACCATTCCAGAGGCAACAGCTGCCAAAGGACAAGGGGAAGGACAAGGACAAGGACAAGGAGAAGCCCAAGTCCAACAATTCGAAACCAAAGGTCAAGTCAGTGCAAATTGCAGCAACTTTTGTAGCAACAGAGGACATACCGGTCATGCCGACACTATATGTGCTACCTGTAGTTGACAAGGAGACTGCAGTGCATTACTGGCTGCTCGATTCTGGTGCGTCTTGCCATATGATGCCCCAGCGCGAATGGTTCTCAACTTACCGATCCCTTGTGCTGCCAGTCCCAGTTTGAGTGGGTGATGGAACCAAAATCTATGCGATCAGCATTGGCCGAATTCTTGTTACACTGCGAAATTGCAAAGGCCATGAGATGAACACATGCATCAAAGCTGCACTGCACATACCCGATTTGAATGCAAGTCTGATGTCAGTGACTCAGCTCAACAAGAAAAGGACAAATGTCCTGTTCCAGAGGGGTATTGGTGTGATCATGATTAGCCAGGATGGCCAAGGCAATGAAATCAGATGGGCAAAACAGTCAGGCCAACTATACAAGGTCCAAGCAAGAGTCACACATACTGATTCGACCACACATACAGCTGTTGTTGAGGCTGACAGCCAGAACAACAAGGGCAACCTTCAAGCCCAGGAATTCATTGCATATACTGCAACCACTGTTGCATGAGCAGACCTGCCAACCTGGCATTGCTGTTTTGGCCACCTGAACTACAAGTATGTTCTCAATATGGTCAGGAAGGGCACCATCGAAGGGATGGATATTGTGGGGAGTCACTCACCTCCCAAGTTGAAGTGCAGGCCATGCCTACAGGGCAAGCAGACTTGCAGACTGTTCCCGCCATCCCAATCTCATACCTCCAAGGTACTCAAGCTCATACACAGTGACTTGCATGGCCCACTACCTGTCCAAGCTATCGGAGGATTCTGATATTTTGCTGTTACAATCAACAACAAATCCTGCAAAATTTTTGTTCATTTATTGCAGAACAAGAGCGATTATTTGGCTCAATTTAAGGAGCTGAAAGCGTCAGTCGAAAATCTTACTGGCAAGAAGATTAAACACTTACAGATGGACAGTGGTGGCAAATATGGTTCCAATGCCTTCAAGGCATTCCTACGAGCAGAGGGTATCCAGCACCAGAAGACCGAGGCCAACTCATCGGCGAGTAATGGTGTAGCTGAGCAAGCTATTCAAACCCTGAATGACTGTCAGTGCGCAATGCGATTCGACACGCATTTACCTGAGAAATTTTGGGGTTACGCAATTCTGCATGCAGCTCACCTATGGAACGTCACACTGAAGCAACACCTAGATGGCCAAACGCTGAACAAAGCTTTCAGCAGAAAAATCCCAAATGTGTCAGGCTTACGTACCTTTGGGTGCAAGGCCTGGGCCCAAGTACCCAATAAGATGCGCACAAAGCTTCAAGCGCAATCTATAGAATGCAATTACCTTGGATTTGCCCCTAATTGAAAGGCGCATGTACTTGTTCAGTGCTCAACCAGCTGTATCCTCACATCATGTGACATAGTCTTCGATGAAGGCACTGATAGTCAACAATGCATAGTTATCAAGGACCATGACAAGGGTCCAAGTGATGATGAAGATGGCAAATCAGGAGAAATACTACCAATCAAAATCAATATCGAATTGTCCAAAGTACCTGATAAACTGCCTGAACTGTCAGAGTCAATGCATACACCTGAAGTGCCTCAAGACATACCTTCCGAAAGCTTGGACTTGGAACCCAAGATCCAAGAAGTTGTGGCGCTACAGTAGAGATGTCTTGCCAGCATGCTGGCACACTGGCATCAAGGGAAACTGAATTGATTTATCAGCTGATGCAATTCAGTTTCCCTTGATGCCAGCATGCCAGTGTGCTGGCAAGACATCTCTACGCTACAGCCCGATCTGCCGCCACTGCATCGATCTACACATGATCGCAGACCACCCAAGCGATACAGAGCGCAAGTGGGTGCTCTAGTGCAGTCAGACAAATATTGGAGGGAGGAGGCACTTACCGCAATGATGGAATTGCCACCTCAAACGTTCGAGGAAGCGATGAGCTGCCCAGATAGAGATGTTGTGCCGGAATTCCGGCGCATTCCGTCTCCCCTGTAGCTCCGTCAGTTCTGCTCTGCTTGGGGCTCGCTGCGTATCGTTGGATAGCCTTACGTCGCCGCTATCGATTGATCCGCAGTGGGTCCCAAACGGAGCAGAACTGACGGAGCTACAAGGGAGACAGAACGCGCCAGAATTCCGGCACAACATCTCTATGCCCAGATGCTAATTTGTGGCTCGAAGCAATGACCAAGGAGCTCAAGTCAATCAAGCAGCATGAAGTGTGGATGCTTGTGAACTGTCCAATCGATAAAAATATTGTTAAATGCCAATGGGTATTCGACTATAAGCATGGCCCCAATGGCGAAATTGTTCACTACAAGGCTAGGTTAGTTGCAAAGGGGTTTTCCCAACACCCAGGAGTCGATTTTGTCGAAATATCGTTGCCTGTCACAGCTGCTGATTCCTTATGGATGCTTTTAAGCATTGTTGCAGCCCTTGAGCTTGAACTTCTCCAAATTGATGTTAAAATGGCATTTTTGCATGGCAATCTTGATGAGGAGATCTATATGGAGCAGCCACCAGGCTTTGCCAAAGGTTCACAATCAGTCTGGAAGCTCAACAAGGCCATATACAGGCTTAAACAGGCAGCCTGAGCTTTCTATATGCGCCTCAAGAAGATCCTCAAAGATATTGGTTTCCATCAATGCAACACCGATCATTTGGTATTCTGGCTACACGAAGGCGATGATTTAGCAATTATATTAAGCCATGTCGACAATATGCTTTTAGCAGGATCGTCTATTACTTTCCTCAATAAAATTAAGGCTAAAATTGCTCAATCACTCAAGATTGTCAACCTAGGTGAAGCAAAGATGTTTGTAGGCATCAAAATCAATTGCGATTGGAGCGCTGGCACACTCAAAATCTCCCAACATCATTACATTAACAATATTCTTGCTCGATTCAATATGTCTGATTGCAAATCTTGCTATACACCGATGGCCGAATCCCCAAATCTTCCAAAACTCGAAGCGCCGTCGATCAATCATACTTGCTACCAGCAGCTTATCGGATCACTGATGTATGCTATGATCTGTACGCAACCCAACATTGCCTATGCTACTGGTATTCTTGCACAGCACTCTGTAAACCCTGGCGAAGAGCACTGGAACTCTGGAAAACAAGTCCTGCATTATCTCAAAAGCTCAGCCGATCTGGGTATCGTTTACTGTTGATCTAGCAACTTACAGCTACTTGGTTATGTCAATGCTGACTACGCTGGCAACAAGCATACAAGCCGCTCTGCCACTGGCTGGGCGTTCCTACATGCTGGCAGAGTTATCGCTTATTCATCTAGGAAACAACCGACAATTTCTCTTTCGAGTACTGAAGCCAAATACGTTGCTGATGCTAGTGCTGGACATGAACTTCTATGGATTCGACAATTTTTATCTGAACTTGGTTTTCTGCCCAAGGGCACAACTCCTTTGCTCTTGGACAATCAATCTGCAATGGCACTTGCCAGGAATCCCATCAACCACCAGACTACAAAACATATTCACATCAAATATCATTTTATTTGCAAGGTAATCACTCTCAATGAACTCAACCTCCAGTACATCCCTACCAAAGAACAGGTTGCAGATGCACTTACTAAGCCACTTGGACACCTCAAGTTTACTTGTTTTGTGTCTGCAATGGGAATGTTTTGATATTTTCTTTTCACCTTCACATTCACGCATAAGATTGAGTGGGCGTGTTGAATTTACAATCATATCCGTTCATGTATGCAGTGTGTTTGTACCTGTTTGTCCATTTCTGATGTTATGTGTGCACCAGTGAAAATTTTCTTTCCTTAGTTCTCTACCTTTGTAGTTGAGCTAAGTACATTTGTATCTAGCTTGTGTAAAACCTCCCTGCATGAGAGAGCTGGCCTGCTGTTATCGAAAGGTGTGTTAATCTCACCTTCATCTTTGTGGTCACTGGCTGATTCGTCAAGTTTGAGCTCAAGTTCAAGCCTGGCAATTTCCCTGGCATCATTGTCCATAGTGTCCATGGTGTCTAGGATGTTCCCAATGTGAGCCCAGCAATTAGCCCAATTACAGCAAGCCTGTCACTTGCTGAGTCCTCTCCTGCCACCAACAGGAGGTCCAGGCTCCATTGTCAATAGCGGTTGACTGGTGCAGCAGACACAAAACAATCATTTTATAGGGTATGTGGTTGGGGGTCAAGTTGGATGAGTGATCTGACTTAGCACTGAACAGGCTGCAGATGCACAGCCACTACCTGATCGGTTTCTTGACCTTAACAACAACCACATCAACATCAGTGCATGCTTGTTACATTCACTCCCCTTGTTGCCCCAACAACACAACCAGCTGACCTTGGTACATAGCTTGAAACCTTACTCTTGAATTCAGTTCTGATGCAAACGCTCCCCAACACATAGCAGTATCACAAACTTAGGCAGTTGTATGTGTTTATTGTACATATTTCCCCACACCCAACACTTGCTAATACCCAATGCCCAGGCCGAATCTGTACAATCCTGTGGCAGCTCCCGTAAACCATATGGAGAAGTGTCTAACTTGGGTTCACCGAAATCCCCATGATTCAATAATGCCAACAACCAAAGCTTCAACAGCAGGCAGGTGAGCCATTATGAATGTACCCCTGTCAAGTATTGATCGCTAATATCCCTCACATGCTTTAAGCTCATGTATCAATTGACAGAGCCCCCTATACGCTTAGTGCAAACAGCGCTCTCCTGCAAGGTATAGAATCCCACTTTGCTTGTCCACCATCCAACTACCACTCCCCATCACCATGTTTAGTTTGCCTGTCAGTTTCCTTGAACCACCTAGTAAATCTCCACTTGCTTAACTTTTTGTCTTGTAGCTCTGTCCTTACAACGCTTGCTTCATGATGATCATCCTCAATGCTCTACTAGAGACTGAAACACATTGCAAGCTGGTATGCCTGCAGCTATTAACTGCCCTACAACAGCTAACCTGCTCTTGATTCACAGCATTTATACTCTGAATATAACAGTATAGTCATCCTGATCTACCAAGACATCAAGCCAGACAAATTCCCTATGGGAATCAGAAAGTGTGGAAGTGGGGTATGTTGCCATACTATGTGTGGTTGAACCCACCTAACCATCCATTTATTAGGTCAAGGTGATCAACTTTAGCCTTGCCACAAAGTACCATGACCCAAAAACCCACCTCCACATTCCCAATAGGGAGAACAAGAACCTGACTGGTACTGCATGCCACATGTTGATCAACACCAATTTGGGAGTTGGTAAGTGCTGTGCGTCTGCTAACTCTGACCCTTTGCTGATTATTTTTCACAGAACAAGTGTGCCATGATGACCTTGAGTCCTTGGCCTACATGCTTATGTACTTCCTTTGGGACCAGCTGCTGTGCCAAGGCCTCAAGGCTGCAACCAAGAAGCAGAAGTATAGTCAAGCTATGGAGAAAAGATGGCTCCCCCAACAATCTCCCTACCACAGTTTTGCTAACTCAGCACCTGTCTGTCTACTGTCTGTTACTAAGGTGGCATGGCCAAACACCTTGGAGGTATGTAGCCAAATTTAATCCTCTTTTGTGCATATATGCACTGCTTGTATTTGGCTCAGTTGTCTTGTCTGCTGTTGCAATTTTCATGTACCTTTGAACACACAACATTATCAATAAACACTCATTTGATCTATTTTACTGTGTGAACCACAAAACAACACACAAATCAACTATATGCATTTTAGAAGGGGTGCCTTAGCCAAGACCTCTTGGAGGTCCTTAGGATAACTAAAAAGTCCTGTAGTAGGACTCCAGAGAAATCCACAGCAGCTCAGTCAGTGGTTCAGTATTCATTTCCCTGCTACTAAGTCCCTGAGCTGTCTAATTTAGGCTTGTTTCAGACAGCCTTTTTGTGTTCTCTTTGGCCACCTCTTACTGCCAGTTTCTACCACACAACTCTCACCCCTCACCCTCCTTGCTGTTCAACTCTGTCCTACAACATGCCCAAAGCCCAACTCAAGGACCTTCAAGTGCAGCTCAAGCCGTATGGTGAGTACAATAAAGCAAAGTACATGTATTAGCTGGACTGGCCATTTAATTGTTACCAGGCGTGCATGTTGCTGTGGTACAAGGCAAGCTCAAGGTGATCAATACATCAGACATGATAGGACTGCCAATGCAAATGGCACCAATTCCATTTGCAATGGCCAAACCACAGCCTCTTGGTTGTCCTGGAAGAGGAGCGCCCTTCAGCTACAACCTCCAGGACAAGTCCACCATGACCAGAGCCACCTATTTGGACTTTCACGTAAGTTCTATGTTCTGATTGTAAGACAGCTCACTAAAAAAAAGAACACACTTGTAGAAGCTTGCTGTACATATTTCTGAGCATACGAAGGCAATCAATATGAAGAAGGTGGCTATGTTCCAAAAAGAGGTGGTTGGGGTCTGTGTAGACAAGGTATGTGTCTACTCAAATACCTATTCGTGTGATCTGCTCATGGTTTTGGTTGTAGTTTCTCTGTCTTCAGCCTCATTTTGAAGCGTTCAAGCCTCACAGCTATTGGATACTATATGCGGTATATTCAACAATTCTTTGAGGCTCTACAGGTTGGAGCCAAAGACAACTGAAGCAGCAAGAGGAGATTCAAAAGCTTATTGACAAGGGCAAGGTACCACCTGAAAAGCCATGCAAGCAACCAGGGAGGCCACAGAAGAACGCAGCCCAGGATGAACTGCCAATTGAGGCTTTACTGGTACCTCTAGTACCAGCATCACCTTGCTGCTCAGCCAAGGCAAGCAAAGCTCAGCAAGAGCAGGGCCCAGATGAAGACGAAGTGGAGGAAATTGATATATTTGTTGAAGATGACAAGGCGGATGCATCGATGCACAAAGCAGTTATCAGCTTTCACAGCATGGCCATTGACAAGCACTACAATATAGATGAAGGTAAGTAGCAGTAATATATACATATACATGCAACATAACCTGAAACAAATACCTTCTCTTAGATGAAAACAGCAATGACAACAACAATGACAATGATGACAGCGTGTTTGAGATGTCGCAGACCATTGGACATGCCACTGGTTTGGCTCCCACTGGTATAATCAGTCAACCTTCTGCTGCTGCCTCCAACCCTGTTGCTCCTGCCCCTTCCAAACCTGTTACCCCTGCTGCCCCAGCCACTCCTACTCCTACTGCCCCAGCTCTTACTACGTCTGTTAGTCCTGTTCCCCATAGCACTAATGTTGCTCAAACCACTTCTGTCCCTCCCACCGCTCATGTTGCTCCCATCAGCCCCACAGCTTTGGGCACTTCAGCTGCACCCAATACTCATGCTGCCAAGACCACTCCGGCCGCCTCTGTTGCTCATACCACCCGCATGGCCAATACAACCCACCCCACCTGCACTGGACATACCAACCCCATTGGCTTGATCACTCACACCACTTCTGACACTCCCACCCCTCCAGCAACTCCCAAGACTCAGACTGCTCATGCCAATCCTGCTGGCCATGCCACCCACAACCCCCCTACTGTCCCTGATGCTCCAGCTACACCCAATACCCCTGCTGTTACTGACACTCGAGCCAGCTCCACCACTTCTGTCACTTGTGCAGAACCCACTGTGTCCACCACTCCTGTTGCCAATAGTCAAAGCTTAGTGCCTGTGGACTTGATTTTGTGGTGTGGTCTTGTCATTTCAGCTGGAGAAATGACCAAGATTCATGCCGTGCTGCTTGTTCTGCTGTGGGAGTCAAGGTAAAGTTTTCTTCACTTTACAAGGACTTGATTATAAAGCTAGCCTGCAATCCTATGTACAATCCATTTCCAAGCATGTCCCTGCTGAACAGCACTCTGGGGACTACTAAGCACGGTGGCAGTCATGGCAGTGGTCACAGAGGAGGTTGTGGCAGAGGTTGCAGCGGAGGTCAAGTGAATCATACCACCACAGCAGATATCCCCCCGAACCAAACAATTACCCCTCCAGCCGAGAACAAAGCTCCCTCCTCCAGTGCAAGCAACCCAAAAGCCACCAAGCCTAGGCCAAAAATGAGGCTGGTACCTCCACTTGAGTCAAGCTTGGAAGCCGAACCTACACCTGCGCCTGAACCTGCACCTGAGCCTGAACCCATGGCCATACCTATTCCAAGCACCAGCAAGGCAGACAACAAACCACAAATGAGTGCACCCATCAGGAAGGGCAAAGGGAAGGGCACAGTACGCTACAAGTCTAATCGAAAATGCATCTAGCTAACATTATGCATTTAGGCCACAGGCCCCACTTGCTGCTCAACCCATAACAAGTAAACCGGGTTCATCCACCAACACCAAGTACACTTCACGATCCCTCATGCAAGTTATTTCCCTAGATCTCATTTCTGTTTTTCCTCTCACAAACTCAATGTTTACACTGTCTATTACGATGCTGATGTTTATGGCTTCAAGATTTGTCACACTTGTGTTGTGACCCTCTGGAGGCTTCCTTGTGAAGCACTTAAGTAGTGGCTGCGTTGATGGTTTGGTGCTATGCAATATGTATTGGGTGTTCTAGTTACAGTGTTTGCTATGGTCTATGGTGGTTGATGAGATAAAGCAAGCTGAGGTGCCTTGTCTTGCTTTATCCCTCTTATATATGCCTGTGGCTGCAGTGGCTGCAGATGTATTATCTAAGCACACTCTGCAGTAGGTGTAGGTTATGTACAGTACTATGGGTTAGGTAATTGTTTGTCTTAAGTTTGTGCAGCTCCAAATCTTATAGAGCCACGCGAGGTCTGAGGGGTAGGTGCTGAGGTCACGTGACCCTACCGTAAGTGCCAAGATCACGTGACAACTCGCTCCTCGCTCCAAGTAACAATGGAGAGAAATGCTGGAGCAAGTTCAGGGTAACAACCGTAAGCGCTGAGGTCACGTGACTCTGCTGTAAGCGCCAAGATCATGTGACAACTTGCTCCTCACTCCAAGTAACAAGGGAGAGAAATGCTGGAGCAAGTTCAGGGTAACCACTGCAAGCGCTGAGGTCACGTGACCTTGTTTATGGCTTGTTCTGCTCAGGAAAAATGCCATAAATCTGTAAAAATATTCAGTTGTTTTGTTATGTTCATTTGACAGGTCATAACATTATCCCCCCCTTTGGACATGTCTTGGGGGACCTTGAGACATGGTTTAGTTCCTTATGCAAAAGGAATCTCATGCACCAAGGAGGTTAAGGGCGCTGGACTCAAACCAACAACCTTTTGGCTGATTCAGTATTGTTTGATGAGGTCAGGCTGAGTCAGGCTAGACCCCTTAACCTCTCCGTTACATGAGCTTGTTTTTCTTTTCTTTGTTGTGGAGGTTATTTAGGGGTGAGGATTTGTCTGCTTCTTCTCCAAAAGCCCCAACTGTTTGGATGGGCATAGCAGAAGTTGTACAGTACAGTAAATTATTCTAAGGGAATACAAAGAATGGTTTTCCTCCTGCATACACCCATTCCACATTTCTTGATACCCATAAGTCCCTTCTTCCCCCTCTATGTCCAACCAACATTTCATGATTGCCGACCAGCTATTTCCCAGAATAACTGTTGGCTGTACCTTCATCGATTTCACATGCACGTACCTGCCTGTGAAGTCCGCCTCATACTGGCTCAGGGCCTTGAGCAAGTACTTCCCATTCAACTGGACCATGTCATCCAGGATCCAAATGTCAGCATCTTCCGACAAGTTGCCCATATTCCACACATTGCACATCCAGCTGTGGCAGCCCTTGGATCATGCATATGCCATTTTCCCCATTCCAGTTTCTCCTTCTATCACCAGGATGCAATGGCGCACCCCTCTTCCCCTCTTCTTGACCTCCTTGGCAAACCATCTGTCTGCTTGGTCAATGTGCTCCTGGTCCTCTGGGACCTCTAACTCCACAGGGATTGCAGGCATGCAACCCTGGTCTTCCTTGTATGTGTACTTGGCATATGCTTGTACCAAGTTCCACATCGTCACCATCTGGAGGGGGCGGAGGTGCTTGAACGCCTGGTAGTACTCCTGTTTTGTTGCTGAGGCAACAATCTCTGTCCCATCCTCCAAGTCTGCCTCCATCCTTGACCATTTTCTGCCCTTTCCCTTCACCAAGATCTCCTCCAACCTTTCCAAGGTCAGGTCCCCCGCCATCAGATCCTCTATCTCCTCGCCATTAGCTCTGACGTCCTTCCAGAGATAGTTGAAGGCATCCCTTGCTGGGTTGCCTCCTGGTCCGTCCTTGAGGTCTTTGGGCTGTATGTTGGGGTGTTGCCCCTCGAAGTCCCAGAACCCCACATTCTGGGTGTTCCACCCGCCCTTCTGTTCCTGACTGATGGAGAGGGTGTGGACATGCAGGGGCCAGGTTGGGTTGTAGTTCAGCTCCTCCGGGTTGTGCCGTTCGACCACAGCTAAGGTTGCCCAGTGATTGGGTCAGTGGCGGCAGAATGCCTCGTATCAGGTGGCAAGCCCACTTGAGGGCTTATTGCATAGCTTCGACCAGGTCAGCAGCACCGCCCTGGTCTGGACACGGAATTGGGGGGCCCATGCAGTTTTGGTCAGCTCTTCGGACCTGTGATCCATCAGCATAAGCTGTGTAGAAGCGGGTGAGGGGGCTTGGCTTGATTCTGAGGGCGCCAGTGATGGCAATGCCAACCTCTGCCCTGCGCTTGATTCATTTGGCTGGGGTGTTCCCACGTTTGAGCCATCTTTGCTTAGCATTGTTGGTGTTTTTAGAAGTAGATGCATCTTGTGGGGAGGGCATGAGATGATGGCCCCCTTTACCCCCAAAGGTGTCCCCTAGATATACCCTCTCTGGTTGTTGTGGTCATGTGGTTTCTTGATGTAGGCTTGTGCTGGTTATGAGGCATCTCCAAGGGGTGCCCTTCCTGCGTTCCCCTGCGTCGGCCTTTCTCCTCGCTACGCTCAGGGCCTCCGCTCCTCCACTTCGGTTGGTGCCCCCTCTCCAACCCCTCCGGTAGTTAGGGGATAGCGTATATTCACATGACTAGGCTAGGTCATGTGATTCCTGTGCTTTGTTGTTTGTTTTCTGGCAGATGGTCACATGTCTGTTGGTGTCACCTGACCAGACCTTGTTTTGATGTTTGCGCAAGTTATTGTGTTGCACTGTGATTTTTTAATGTTTGTGGTTTTTGTTGTTTTCCTTCCTCATCCTGTCTTTACTATGCATGTTATTTCCCTTAACTACAATCCCCTTGACTGCACCTGCTGGTCTCTCCCTGAGGGGGAGTACTGCACCTACTGTGATGCTGTGTGCAATGCCTCCCTTGAAGACTTCTATGGAGGTGTTGGGGATTGGTTCTTCTGTGGGGTGCCAGGTACATGTGTTTGTTCTTTGTTGTTCTCATGTAGCTAACTTGTTCTGTAGCAGAGCGCATCCTCCTTGATGGTCAGGCCCATGAGGCCACCCTTGAGCGTGTCTGGGCGCTCGTTGATCAGGACTACAAGTCCTTTGAGGAGCAGTCTCACCAGGCTGCTCTTGCCGAATTCTTCGAGGAGGGCTCTGCTCCCTTGTTTGATGAGGCTTCGCCCTTTGCAGCGTCTGGTTCTGGGTGTTTCCAGAACTACATGGCCAACTTCCCAGGGGGGGAGGCTCCTTGGCTGCAGCCCACTACCCAGTTGATTGTTCAGACCAATAAGAAGGATAAAAAGGGCAAGAAGCCCTATACCTGGCCCCTCAAGGGCAAACATAAAAATAGAGAGTAAAAAGGAAATGTATTAAGTTTGGTGTGTAAAAGAAAAATAAAACTCTTATACATTCAGGGGACACTTTGTGGGAGGCAAAGTGGTCATATGGGGGTTGGTTCCAACAGTGGCACCTCCTCCAGAGCTTTGACAAGCTTGTTTTCCCACCAGTCCCAGTCCTGTTTGGCTTCCTCCACAGCTGGGTCCCAGGTGGGTTCCTTTATTTCTGGCTTGGCTTCTTCCTCAGCCACGACCAGTGATTCTAGGCTTGATATAAGGCTCATCATATCAGTGTCGTAATTGGTGTTTTTGTTTGGGTGCACCTTCACCCAATTTCGGAAGTTGCTCATGTTTGCCTGCTTTGTCCTGATAGCAGTAAACATCTCATCAGTGGTAGTTGCTTCAAGCAGTCCCACATACGGTGTGGCTGGTGTCAACTTCCATTCTTCCAGTAATGCCTTTGCCTGGCGCTCCACCTCCCAGTCCCCCCCATCTGCCATTTGGCCTGTGGCCCTCCTCTGTTGTCTTGCTGCCTTGGTCACCACGTCAACTGTTGGTCCTACAATATTGTCAACAACATACATTGGTGTTCTTAGCAAGGCGTTTCTCATTGTTGGCTTCTGGCTTCCATGCCATGTCAGGACCCCTAACCTGGGATCCAGGTACTTGTCATTGTCGATCCAGTTCCTTTCATCCCTTAACTTCTTTGGGATGTACACTAGGTTAGCCCCTGGCAACAGTCGTTCAGCGTACCTCTGGGTGTCTTCCACACTGGAGCAGTACATCCCTGGTTTAGGACAATTTTCCCTGCCAGGGTAGGGTGCTGGCCGCCTGGTGGTGGGTGGCTGCTGAAGTGGGGCCACCTGATTTTCAGCAAGTGGTGTGTAACGGTTGGGATGTGCAACTGGGTGAGTGACAAAAGGCATGTTTTGGGATTTTGCAGGTGTATTGTGGTGCAAGTGAGGTGGTAGAGCAGGCTCTGGCCTTTCTTGGGTATCCTGGATGGCTCTTTTTAAAGCTTTCCAGATCCTCGTTTGGTTCTCTTTGGCCTGCCTTTTGAGTCACCTGAGTGCTGACTTGTCTTGACTGGCATTGGTGCATCTGGTAAGTGCCTTTGCAAGTCATTTAGAACCTCTTTCATGTCAGTAAACTTGCTGGCACGTTCCATTGTGTCTTCTATTGGGTTGTAGCCCTTCCATCTGATTTGGTAAAACAGCTTGCCATTCCACCATTCATAATTTGCAATGCGGTCCACCTTGTATTCCTCCTCTCCTTTTTCTGTTATGATTGGTGGTGGTTTGGCCTGCCTTCTTTGGAAGTCTTTATCTTCTCTGAATGGCGAGAGGAGATTTACATGGAATACATTGTGTACACATATGGTTTTAGGTAGGTCCAGGCAATATGCATGGGATGAGATCTTTTCTGTGATTTCAAAGGGCCCCCCTTTTCGGTTGTCCAGTTTCTTGGAGGGTCTCTTGGACGAGAGGTTTGTTAGGAGCAGCCAAACCTTGTCTCCTACCTTGAATTCCCTCCCTTTCTTTTCCATTTGTTGGTGTAATTCCATTGAGGCTCTTGCCTCATCCCATACCTTTTTCATTTGATTACGCATGTTGTCTGCAGCAGGTGCCTCAGACGGTTCTTCTCCCTCTCGGACAGCCCATCTTGGGTTTTTTCCATATACTGTTTCAAATGGGGTTTGTCCTGTTGTAGCATTTACATGGTTGTTATGGCAGAATTTGGCAATGGGTAACCATTTTACCCAATCATCTTGTCTATAATTGCAGAAGGTTCTTAAGAACCCTTCTACCCATTGATTTGTCCTTTCTGACAGACCATCTGTTTCTGGATGGAAGGCAGTGGAGAATCTGGGCTTTGTCCCAATTCCTTTGTATATGGCTTTTAGGAATTGGCTGTTAAAGGTTGGCCCTCAGTCTGAGACAGTGGTTTCTGGGGTCCTGTGATGTCTCCATACCTCCCTTATGAATATTTCTGCCAGTTCTTCTGCATTGGTGCTCTCCAGACATGGTACAAAATGGGCCTGCCAGGAGAAGCAATCTACAACTGTCAAGATACTGTCGTACCCCCTTGAGACAGGTAATTTGACAATGAAATCATATGCAACATCTGCCCATGGTTTCCATGGGATTGGTAAGGACTTCAGGGGAGTGCCTTGTTTGTGTCCTTTGCTTCTTTGACACGTTTCACAAGATTCCACATATTGGTTTACTTGGGCCTTCATTCCTGGCCAATAGTAATCCCTTGATAGTAATTCTAGTGTTTGGGCTTGTCCCTGATGACCTGCCACAGGGGCGTCATGGCACTCCTCAAGGAGACTCAACCTGAAGTCCTTGTCATCCAGGATGTAGAGCCTATTGTCATACCTTAATAGGCCCTCCTTCATTTCATACTGTCTAAATTCCTTCTGTACTGAGGGCGGTAGTTGTTCTTTATTTGCCACGCTCAGCCTTAAGGATCTGATAGATTCGTCTTCTTCCTGAGCTTCTTTAAGCTCTTCCCGGAAATTCCCCTGTACTTCTGCCCTGAAACCTATGAACTTTTCTTCTGGAATCATGATCTGTGGTTCCATAGGGGTATCCCCATGGTCACTCCTTCTGGAAAGGGCATCTGGCTTCTGTGAAAGTTTCCCTGGTCTATACACAATCTGAAAATTGAAGGGTGCCAGAGTGAGATACCATCTGGCATGCCTTCTATTCCACATCTGGGCATTTTGCCAGTACTGGAGGTTCCTATGGTTGGTGTATATCACAATAGGTTCCTCTGTCCCTTCTAGGTATAACCTCCAGTGCTCTAGGGACCTAACAATTGCAAGCAACTCCTTGTCGTAGGTGTCATAATTTTTCTCTGGTGGGGTGAAGCTCTTCGATAGGAAGGCAATTGGATGCAATTGGTTGTCATCACCCTTTTGGCTTAGTACCGCCCCCATGGCCACTCCTGAGGCGTCTGTTTCCAGTATGTATGGCCTGTTTGGGTTTGGGTGGATTAGGACTGGTTCTCTTGCTACTGCTTCTTTGATAGCTTCAAATGCTTCCTGTTGTTTTCTTTCCCACAGGAATTTGACATCTTTTTGGGTGAGATCTGTGAGGGGTTTGGCTAAGGTGCTAAACTTCTCTATCCACCTTCTATAGAACCCCACAAAGCCTAGGAAGGCTTGGACTTCTTTTACTGTGTTAGGTGCTGGCCATTCTAGAACTGCCTTTACCTTTTCCTTTTCCATCGATATCCCTTCTGGGGATATGACAATTCCAATGAAGCTTACCTCCTTCACAAAGAACTGACACTTGTGTGGTTTGAGGAAGAGGTGGTTTTCCCTCATTCTTCTTAACACTTCCCAGACATGTTGTATGTGTTCTTCCCTGTTTCTGGAAAACACTAGTACATCGTCCATGTAGATTACCACATAATCATCTATTATATCACAGAACTTTTCCATCATGAACCTTGTAAAGGTTCTTGGTCCTTCTTTTACTCTGAATGGCATGACCAAGCATTCAAACTGGCCTTCTCCTGTCCTGAAAGCTGTTTTCCATTCGTCTCCCTCTTTTACCCTGATGTTGTTGAACCCCCATTGAACATCCATTTTTGAATAGATGGTTGTGTCCTTCAGTCTCTCAATCAATTCTATTTGGATTGGAAGTGGAAACCTGTCTGGCTTGGTGATGTCATTCATCTTATGGTAGTTGACTACCAACCTAAGCCCTCCATCTGCTTTGTTCACATAGAAACAGGGTGCAGCTACAACTGACTGGCTGGGCCTTATTTTCCCATTTCTTAGTTCCTCCTCTAGGTACTCCCTGAGTGCCTTTGTTTCTGCTGGCAACATACTGTACCTCTTTGCAGGCTTTGGCAGCTCCGCTCCCTCGATCAGGTCCATTTTGAAGTCTAGGTTACCTTGGTGGGGTGGAAGTTCTTGGAAACCTTCTTCCCCAAATAGGTCTTCAAAATCCCTAAATTCTTCTGGGATTTGTAGGCTTTCACTTGCTGCCCTTGCCTTGATTTCGTCTGGGTATGAGATGGTAAGGTCTTTCCAATCTATGATAGGTTCTGCTTCTTCAAGCCATTCTTTCCCTAGGACTATGTCTGTGTCACCTAGGGTCATTACATAAAGGGAGCATTTTAGTGTCTTCCCTTCCACTTTGATGTTTAGTTCTGCCCTTTCTTCTATGGCATCCTTGATTTCATTTCCATCAATGGCCACAATTGATTTCTTGTGTTTGAGGGGAGTAGTTGGAATCCCCTTTTCCCTTGAATAGGCCTTATCAATGAAGTTGGTTGAAGATCCTGAGTCAATCAGTGTCTTTGCTGGTTCCATGATTCCCTCTACCGTAGTGTATATTATTGATTGATTACTAGACTTCTTGAGGTAACATACATCTGCAGTAGGGCCTCAGCACTCCTTCAGGACATGCCCTGATTTACCACATTTGATACAGAGTCCTTCTTTCCTTTGCCTGTCCTTTTCACTGTTTGGTATCCTTACCATGTTGTTGATTTGGGTATTCCCCTGCTTGCTGCTGGTCCCTAAAGGCTTGTTCCCCCCTTGTTTGTATTTCGCTGGTGCCCAGGTTGAATTTGATGAGTTGCTGGTCCTTGCATTCATTTTCTGGTTTGCAAACTGCATGTCATCCATTTTGCAGGCAAAGTTGATTAATTGATCTAAGGTATATGATGGACCTTCAGCCTCATTTGCCAGTACTTCAATCCTTAAGATCTCTTGTTGTACTTTGGGTTTTAACCCTTCCCTGAATTGGTCCTTGAGGGCTTCCTGGTTCCAGTCTACCTCTTGGATCAGGATCCGGAATTGGGTAGCATAATCCAATGCACTCCTGGTTTGTGTTAATTTCCTTAGTTTCCGGATGGTCTTTTCCTTTATGACTGGGTCATTAAAAGCATCCAGGAATCCCTTCCTGAAATCCTTCCAGGATGCAAGAATACCTGTGTGTTTGCCTGCTAGTAGTTTCCGGTGGTAAGGTTGTGCCCAGTTTGCTGCTTCCCCATCCTCCATGTTCATTAACACAGCAGATATCTTTTTTCGGTCATCAAAGGCTGATTTGTCATAGTCAGCAAAGAAAAGTTCCATGCTGATTATGAAGTTCTTGGCTTCCTTCCCCTTTTTCCCATTAAATTTGCTGGGTCTCCCTAGTTGCACCTCCTTAGGAGTGTGGTTTGCAGCAAGGGTAGGTTGGTTTGCTTGGGATGGAGGTTCTGTTTGGGGTCTTATTGTGGACTCAGCCTGGAAGGTTCTTCCCAGAAAGGGTGTTTGTACTGGGGAGGCTGAGGGGGATTGTGAGGGGCTTCCTATGACCACCCTAGTTCTTCCCCTGGTTTCTTCTGTCCTTTCCCTTGGCCTTCCTGCTTCAGTTGGTTTCCGGAGCTCATTTCCTAGATCAGTTACCCATTGTTCTAGTATGATTAGGATCTCCCCTGTGTTTTCGGTTTTCTTCTCTAAGCTTTCAAGCTTTCACTCTTGCATTCCCAGTACCTGGTTTATTTCCATGGAGATGTCCTTTAATTCTTTTATCAGGTTCCCCATTTCTGTTTTTAGGTTGTCCTGGTTCTTTGCCACATAGAGGACATTTTTGTTGGATGTTTCCATTGACCTTACCATCCAGTCCACATTTCCTTCTTGTCAGGTTAGTGATATTTGACACTGATTTATACCCGTGATTGCCTTTTCTAGTTCCCTATGGTTATTGTCTCTAAGTTCCTTGAGCCCCGCCCTGATGGCAGTGGCAATGGTGTGAACAGGGTTGGCAGTGGCTATGGTTCCAGGACCTGGCTGGGGTTGTGTCCTTGCCTCTTCCACCAAGGCCGTGCCTTGTTCGTATATGGTTCAGGTCATATCTTCTACCTCATCCCTCTCTGGATTTGAGATATCTTCTGGGTCTGGATTTATCAGGTGAATTGGCGGTTGAGGGCTGCAGAGTGGTATTCCCCCTATTTCCCCTCCCAGGATGGGGGCCCGAGTGGGGTTAGGTTGGGCCACTGGTTGTGGGTTTTGTGGCAACCCCCCTGGCATTCCTTGGAGGGTCTCATCTGGGTTACCTTCAGCCTCTGGGGAAGCAATGGGTTTGGGTGATTGTGGCCTGCTATTTGCCACTCTGCTTTGAGATCAAGTTTGTGGTCTCTGTGACATAGTTTCTTTGTGTTCTCTTATGTATCACAGGAGTTAGCTGGTTTTCTTGTGTACTCAGCCCTTAGTATCTGTGTCGTATACTTATGTTCGCCACTAGTTAAGTTAAGAGCTTGCTTTATAATGTTGTGACCCTCTGGAGGCTTCCTTGTGAAGCACTTAAGTAGTGGCTGCATTGATGGTTTGGTGCTATGCAATATGTATTGGGTGTTCTAGTTACAGTGTTTGCTATGGTCTATGGTGGTTGATGAGATAAAGCAAGCTGAGGCGCCTTGTCTTGCTTTATCCCTCTTATATATGCCTGTGGCTGTGGTGGCTGTGGATGTATTATCTAAACACACCCTGCAGTAGGTGTAGGTTATGTACAGTACTATGGGTTAGGTAATTGTTTGTCTTAAGTTTGTGCAGCTCCGAATCTTATAGAGCCACACGAGGTCCGAGGGGTAGGTGCTGAGGTCACATGACCCTACCGTAAGCGCCGAGATCACGTGACAACTTGCTCCTCACTCCAAGTAACAATGGAGAGAAATGCTGGAGCAAGTTCAGGGTAACCACCATAAGCGCTGAGGTCACATGACCTTGTTTATGGCTTGTTCTGCTTAGGAAAAATGCCATAAATCTGTAAAAATATTCAGTTGTTTTGTTATGTTCATTTGATGGGTCATAACAACTTGTACTGTTGCTCAAATAGTACAAAGTAGTTTCTATTGCATATATGAGTCATACCAAGAATCCTGGGCTATTTGTGAAGCCCCATGAAAAGGCGCATATGTGAAGTCCTGAGACTGGATACATAAAAAGTCCGGAGCATGGATATCTTAATTATCCAAGTTGAGACTTCACAAAAATCACACAGAATGTTTCAAACAGGAATCACAGAAGTCTGTGGACTTTGTCAAAATCCATTTGAGGGATTTTTTTGGCCATTTTAGGATTCCATAAGATACTTATACGAAAAAGTATCCCTAAATCGGCTCCAAGAGGAGGTACTTCTATATATCTCAAAGGGATTTAAATAGAGGCCTTGGCAGGATTCTAATTGATTACCCCATGCTATAGAAATCAAATGTATATATTTATTATATAGAAACAGTTTACAAAAGAATGTGTGAGTGTAAGTGAAGAGATGGATTATGGGGGGCTTGTAGAGTCCTTATGTATACCCAACGTATTCACATGAGTCATATGCTCTGCTGCTGTGCATATACTGTGCATACATGACGCATTCACACTTGACTCGATTACTGACTCATATGCATTCTAGATCATTCGAGTATGTACATGAATGTTCTACACTCCCCCTTAATCAAGTAAGTGTAAACTACAGGAATGATTAGAAATTTATTACATGAATATAACTGATTACAAAGACCATATCAGACTTTCAAACATTCAGAACAATTCCATTATTTCAATTCAACTATTATATTGATTATACAGGTTGATTACTTGTCCTCTTCAACTTCAGTAATCATTGCATACAGCTCCCCAATAATTGGCTTAGTAAGATAACTAAATTGGGGAGCCAGCAATGCTTTAGTTAGTGCATCGGCAAGGTTCTCTTTGGACAGTATGTACAAAGTAGATACCTTGTGCTGCTTGATAACATTGTGCATGAAGTGATGGCAAATGTTGATGTGTTTTGAGCATCCATGATATTGCGACTCAACTGAAAGCGTAAGTGCAGCAAGATTATCTGAAAGTATTAGGGTTGGTGCGTCAGCTTCATAGTATAACTCTTCGAGAAACTGTCGCAGCCATAGCGCCTGAGTACATGCATGTGAAAGTGCCATATACTTGGCTTCCATCATCGATAAAGCAACAGTGGCTTGCTTCTTAGCAGACCAAGAAATAGCCACACCTCCAAGTAAAAATATATTACCAGAGATGGACTTATGGTCAAGTAAGTTACTCCCCCAGTCAGCGTCTGAATATCCTAACTCTCCAAATCCTTCATTGGATCAATGGTACGTTATCCCACGTGAAGCAGTGCCCTTTAGGTAATGGATCACGTGCTTCACAGCTGTCATGTGTGCTGATCCAAAGCACATTGTGAATTGGGCTAGGAATGTAACAATGTAAGCTATGTTGGGCCTTGTGCAAAGGGCCGCATATAGTAGCTTACCAATGTACATTCCATAATTAAAATTGGGTTTCGTACCTTCAAATTGAGTGAGTTGAATATTCGGCATCATGGGCATGTGAGTGGTGTAGGCATTCTGCAAGCCTGCAGATTCAACTATAGAGTCAATATATGCTTTTTGACTCAAAGTTAAAGTGCCTTGCTCACAATCACAAGTAAAGCTTATACCTAAGAAGTGTCGGATGGAACCTAGGTTGTGCATTTGAAGGCTTCCATTAGTTCTTCGATAACAAAGTTGGTATAGTTGTGCAAGCTTGCAACCATAATGTTGTCAACGTGAATCACAAGTATTGCAACAAAGAGTTCATCTTCAATGTTGATTATACGTTGATAAACACATGTGTCAGTTTTGCAAGGTACATATCCAAGTTGCTTGAGTTTATTATTGAATAACTGATTCCACATTTGACCTGCTTGTTTCAGTCCATAAATTGAACGTTTAAGACAAAGTACCTTATTTGTTTCGTCCTTGAAGTACGGTATCTGACGCATATAAAGTTCTTCATTTACATTTGCATGTAGGTAAGTGGAACTTACATCAAGCTGCCTCAAGTCCCAATTGAATTGATTTGCCAAGGATGCAATGATACAAATAGAATCAAGTTGTACAACTGGTGCGTAAGTATGTCCAAAGTCGATTCCTGGTTGCTGACTAAATCCCTGCACAACTAATCGAGCCTTATAACGAACAGGCTTACCATTTTTGTCATGTTTAATGGTTAGTACCCATTTGTTTCCAATGACTTTTCAATTGGCTGGGAGGTTGACAAGTTTGTAACTTCCCATTTTCTCAAGGGTGGCCACTTCCGCTTCCATGGCTGACTTCCATTCGGTTGCATTTGGTCCAGATAGTGCTTGCTCAACAGTTGGGTTGTCTTCGGATGGTATATGTTGAGTGGGGAAGGACCAATGCATTTCGGGGGTGTCGGGAGTTGCCATGGACGGTTCTGCTTTCGGTGGAACAGGATCATCAAGGGTGAGCTTGAAGAAAGCTTCCTCCAATCCATCAAGCTCATTGTATGTGGGTAGTTCAATGGCTTTGGAGGTTGGGCTCTTGCTGGTCAAGGATATGGTGGGAGCATTGGTAAGGGATGGTACTTTGGTTGTAATGCTGTATGCGTTGTCGGTGTTGAACTTGCTGCCTGAGCTATCACCTGTGGTATTGGTGAGTCCTAATACAAGGTTAGATACCTCATTTTTATCCTCATACATGAGCTTACCTGTCGTGGTGGAGTTGTCAATCTTGATTTTGACTCCTCCATGCTTTTGTTCCAAAGTGATACACTGGCTCGAATAAGTCTTGCCTCATGTGACAAGAAAAGCTCGCACTGCTCATTTCTCCTTGGCTAGTGTAGATATTGACTAGATGTAATAATAGATAATGTACAATAGGCTCTTGCAAATCTATCTGTAAAAAAAAACAAAATTACATGATGGGATTACGAGGAGTGGCACATGTTCTGTTTGCGCATGCTTGAGGCAAGACTTATGCAGGCCACGTACACCCAATTCTTCTTCTGTTCTCCCACACTCATAAGCACTATAATCCCTTTGCCCTACATTTGTCTAGAACACTAGCCATGGCACGGTTCACTACAGATGCCCAAAAGTCACAAATCTTGACAATGAAGAATCTTGGTATTGCAAGTAGCGTGGTTGCTCGCATTGTCAGTGTTGATCGTACTACTGTCAACCAAGTTTATCGACAATTTCTCAAACCACATGCAACATATCCCAAGGCCATTTGTACAGGTTGTCCACACAGAATGACAGCCAGGGATGATTGCCTCACCTTGATCAGGTTGTCCAAACTTTGTCACAGCAATGCCACTGAGCTACAGCAACAATACTTCCCTCACCTCCACCCTGACACAATCTGTCACCATCTTCAAGAGCTAGGGCTTATGGCGTGTCGTCATCAGCACGTTTCTTCCCTGACATATAAGCAAAGATCAGCTCGTCGTGGCTGGTCTGCCAAGCATATAAGTTGGGACACCTTGATGTGGGCCCAGGTCATCTTCTCCAATGAGTCAAAATTCAATGTATTCTCCTCTGATGGACTTGAATATATTTGGAGGCAACCTGGACAGGCGTATGATCCTCGATATACCAAAAAAACTGTCAAACATGGAGGTGGGAGTGTGATGGTGTGGGGGTGTATAACATGGAATGGAGTAGGCTGTCTCCATCGAATTGAAGGCATTATGAATGCTGTCATGTACATGGAGATATTGAAGGAGGACCTTCTGGGGACTCTGAAGGACCATAATCTCAAGCCACGTAGTGTCATCTTCCAGCATGACAACAATCCAAAACATCAATCACACTTGGTGTCCAACTGGCTCGAATCAAAACACATCAAGGTACTTCCCTGGCCCTTGAACTCACCAGATATGAACATAATCGAACATGTATGGAGCTACTTGGATCGCAAGGTGCGAAAACAGGCTGTTCATCCACACAATGAGGACAAGTTGTGGGAGGCACTGAAGGAGGAGTGGGAGTGCATCGATGCCACTGTGATCCAGAATCTGTATTATTTGATGCCTCTCAGGGTGGCTGAGCTGCAAGATGCAAGGGGTGACAATACTCATTACTAGGTTAGACTGAATGTATGTGTACTGTTCTGGAGGATTTATGCTTTCAATGCCAAATCGCATTTACACGCAAAAGTCTTGCCTCAAGCATGCACAAACAGCATGCGTGCCACTCCTTGTAATCCCATTGTGTAATTTTGTTTTTTTTACAGATAGATTTGCAAGAGCCTATTGTACATTATCTATTATTACATCTAGTCAATATCTATGCTAGCCGAGGAGAAATGAGCGGTGCAAGCTTTTCTTGTCATGTGAGGCAAGACTTATTTGAGCCAGTGTAGCTGGAGCGTTGGGGTTGTTGCAATGGGTTTGCACGCCAGTGTGTTGGTCGACAGCATTAATTCAATTAAGCAATATAGAAGTATCAGGGCAAGGGGTGTTAAGCATAATAGAGCGGTTGGGTGGTTTAGAGGCGACAGAGTGAATAAGAGTAGATGAAAGTTGTGAGTTGGATGCTTTCTTCATGCTCTTAGTCTCCTCTTTTATACCTTTCTGCTCTCCTGCATTTACCGAGTCATTCTTTCACTTGCTGCTCAGCTTGGTATCTCCCCCTGTTCCAGTAAGTTCTACAGTTCATTCTGCAGCACTGCTATTCTGACTCAACTCCCCCTCAGCAGGCGGAACAACTGTTTCTACCCATTCTGGATCATCTTGCACACCTGCAGGCTGTGCATATACTTGTGTAAACAAGATGTTCCATGAGTGCATTATGCAATTAGCTCCAGGCTTGTAATATCTCCAACTTTTACCTTGTACATCCAATATTCCTGTAAATATACCTGTAAAAGTTTTAGGGTCTAATTTTGATATGTTCTCTCCTTGATTAAGTATGTAACATTTCATTCCCCACAGCCTTAATTGGCTAAAGTTTGGTTTCTTACCCCAAAAGAGCTTGTATGGTGTTTTCCAGAATGCTCCATGTACTTGTGTGGGCACCTGGTTCTTTAGATAGCATGCATATGCTATCGCTTCGTTCCATAAGAACTTTGGTGCTCCTGACTCAAGCATCATTGCTTGCACTTTTTCAGTAAGTGTCCTGTTTAGCTGTTCAGCAATTCTGTTTTGCTGAGCTGAATATGGGGCTGTAGTTTCCAAAATAGTTCCTTTCAGAGCAGCATGCTCAAACCATTCTTTATTTACGAACTCACCTCCATTATCAAATTGTACGCATTTTATTTTCTTAGATTTCTGTGTTTCTAACATTGCTTTGAACACCTTGTATTCTCTCAAAGTCTTGTCTTTGTGTCTCAGAAAACCCAGTTTTGTAAAACACGTAGCTACATCCATGAATGATACATAATATTTATATTTACCAATGGATGTGATGTGAGCCAGTCCCCACACATTGGTAACTATGAGTTCGCCTATCTCATTCACAATTGTTTGCAACTGTTTTGGGAAGGGCTTTATATGTGCTTTTGATTGCATACATGCTTCACATTCAAAGTTCAAGCCTATTTTATCATCAGCAACTTCCATTCCCTCGACAGCGTTAGTACTTTTCAATTGCTTGAGTGTCTGCACATTTAGGTGACCCAGAATCCTATGCCAATCATACCAGGTTTGGCCAGTTTGTTTCACAAGTGCAACCTTGTTTATTGTTCTACTGTCTACGGGATTGCTTATTGTTTGAGCATCGATCTTCCACAAACTGCCCTGTATGCGATCATTAAGTTTTGACCCGATTGCTACTTTATGATTATTTGTGTCTGTTATGATTAGCTTGTTGCAGTCCAATGAGACACACATGCCCTTATCAGTGATCAGCGATAAGCTGATTAGATTAGCAGGTGATCCAGGTACATGTGCTACATTTGTCAGGACAATAGTCTTGTATTGATCTTTGTTTGGATCTATTTTACATCTGAGTCTAACCGAGCCTCAGCCTAGGATTGGCTCTTTACCGGTGACTCCAGTGATGTAACCAGACAATTTACTATATGTAGTAAATGCCTCTAGGTCCCTAGCAATGTGAGTCATAGTTCTGCTATCAGCTAGCCACGTATTACAGTCAATACTTACTAATGTCAGTTGATCTTCATAGGTTGAAAAGGTGTACTCAGGGGCTTTGCTGTTGTTTGACATGGCTATATGCATACATGCATTGCCAGTTTGACTCTTATTGGGTGAGTCAAATCTTCGGTTATGGAAATTTCCTTTGTTTGCTTTGTTGAGCTGACTTTGCTTGTATGCACCTCCTCCTGGGCTTCGGCACTTGTTTGCCCAGTGCCCGATCTTTCCGCAATTCTTGCACTTTGACTTCAACTTGTCTGGAGGTTTTGTATTGGTACATGTAGGCCTATTCTGTTGGAACTTATTTGTACTGAAGAACACTTTTGGTTTGTTGTTATGATTACTTCTTCGGTGTGCCTTGGCTAATATCCTTGAGCATAGATCACTTATTTGATCTGCTAGCTTGTTCGCATTGTCTGTTTTGAATTGGAAGCTTATGGATTGAGTGAATGTATCCCACAAATCTGGTAAGCTGGCTACTAAAGTTGTTATCCAATCCACTTCAGTTATTGACCTTGGTGCAATTAGATTTATTTGTTGGAACCAGCCACGCATGTGCTGTATGTGTTCCTCAATATTGTTGGTTTTGGCCATGCGATGACTAAAGAATTTTCTTTGCAGATCGATTAGTCCAACTGTGCCTTTGACTTGGAAGGTGGATGCCAAGAGATCCCACATGTTGGCGGAATACTCACATGTCTGTATGTGTGTGAGTATGTTTCCGTCTACTCATAGTCTTATATTTGATAAGGCTTTCCAGTCTGACTTTAACCATTTATTATATTCTTTGTTATCCATGGTTTTCATCTTGTCCAGTAAGGCTTTCCCTGCAGCGTCTTTCCTGTCCAAAAGGGTAACTTCAAGTGTTTTGGGCGGTAGTGACTTAGATCAGTTGACGTATCTGTACAAATCAAGGTCAGTGAGTATGTCCTCCATTTGCACACACCAAATGTTATAGTTCTCTGTCCCCCACAATGGCTCGATGCAGTGTAGACTGCTAGCTACAGTTGTTTGCATGCTATCGGTCATGGTATGCTAATTTGTTTTGAGTACTCAGGTATATATATTTGTCTTCTTCTGGTTTAAAGCATATGGGTGGGGCTCATAACCTATAGAAATCAAATGTATATATTTATTATATAGAAACAGTTTACAAAAGAATGTGTGAGTGTAAGTGAAGAGATGGATTATGGGGGGCTTGTAGAGTCCTTATTTATACCCAACGTATTCACATGAGTCATATGCTCTGCTGCTGCGCATATACTGCGCATACATGATGCATTCACACTTGACTCAATTACTGACTCATATGCATTCTAGATCATTTGAGTATGTACATGAATGTTCTACACATGCAGAGTAAGGGGAAATCCACAGGGCTACTACAGTGATCGCCAAATAGAATAACCAAGAACGCACGCAACGTAAAATCAGTCCCACCTTCATCATCAATATTGTCAACTTCCAAGGCCACCTTGCTTGATTCAACACCGTTTGCAAGTTCTATAAGCTTGTCAATTAGGGGAACAAGAAAGGAATTTATGTCCTTACATTTCTTCAGCCTAGGAATCACACCAACACATATAATGTTTTCAAGTTGGTCGTGGATACTGGGGTGAAGGTTGTAGTTGACAAGGATGAGTGGCCATGTGGCAGAGTTCCCCTTGCGCTGTTGTCACTCATACATAGTAAACCCGTCAGTTCCTAGTCCAAGAGCAATATCATCAGGGTTATCGAAGTACTTGTAGTCATCATTGTTGTTGACCTTGGTATTCTGGAGCCGATGGTAAAGATTGCTATCAAAAATATCCTCCATGATACCAGGATTAGCTGCCTGGTGAGCTTCGCAATTGGCACAATGACACATGTTTGCAATTGAGGTGGGGTTCTGGAAGAGGCCTTCCAGCTGGGGGATAAGGGGGGTGTAGCAGAACGTGCGATGCAGCTTGCTGTTGTTGTTGTGGAAAGCGTTATGACAGTATGGGCACTCTTGGTAATTGCTGTATTTACCAAGGAAGCAGACGCAGGACTCGATGCAACAGTCATATTGGCAGGACGCAAGGTGGGATAAAACCTTGAGGTGCTCCCAAGCAATGCAGTCACTTGGGAGCTCAAGATCTCTGCAGATGTTCAAATGTATGTTGTTGTAAACATTGCATGGCATCTGGGAGTGCATGCATGCAGCCAGAAACCTGAGAGCCTTACATTCTTGATTGGTTATATGGCAAAAATCTAAAGGTATGTCAATTTCACATAACGGCCACATAGAAACTTATGGCTTACACAAGTCCATCCATTCAGGTTGGGCCAGTTTGCCAAAGATCTCTTGCATAACGTTCCAGAGCTTGTCTTGGTCCATCTCCAGCTCATAGTCAAGATCATGTCCAAGAGGTTCATTTTGCTTGTGGAACTTGGGGTCCTGGTCTTCATTATTGACAGCCAAGTTGTCCAAGTCAGAAATTGTGAGAGTGTTGAATTCTTCATCTGGACCTTCATTCAAGTCCTCATTCAGATTGTTGTCTGGATCTTCAGCCAAGCCCTTCTCAAATTCAACCATGAGTTCATCATTGGGCCATTCTTCAACATCCCAATCTTCAATTTGCACTGGAGGGTTTCTGCACACAGCCGGTACATGAGATGCTAGCAGAGGGGGAACAGCAAGGCATTTTGGATAATGGTAGATACTTGCAAGCAGGTGGGCGTTCTGCATGTGCTGGATTGTCATCTAGGTCCATTTGGTCATAAGCCTCTGTGCCAGGCTGCAAGTCTGAGTTGGGTGATTGTGTGAATGGTGAACCATTTACAAATAGATGAATTAGTGTTACACTTACCAGGGTTGTTGTCTTCGACTTCCATACCTTCAATAGGAGGGGCTGGGTTGTTGTGGAGGACTAAGTTCTCATTGTGAGGAGCTGGCCTGCCATTGTTGAAAGGCATGTCAATCTTGCCTTCATCTTCTTGGTTGCTGGCTGATTGGTTGAGTCCAGCCATTTCCCTGGCATTATTGTCCATAGCATCCATGGCATCTAGGGCCTCCCCAACATGAGCCCAACAATTAGCCCATTTACAGCAAGCCTGTTGCTTGCTGAGTCCCCTCCTGCTGCCAACAGGAGGTCTGTGCTCCATTATTGATAGCAGTTGAGTGGTACAGTAGGCACAAGGGCATCATTTTATAGGGTGTGTGGTTGGGGTGAGGTTGAGTTGGATTGGGTGATCTGACTTAGTGCTGAATGGGTTAGGACTGCACAGCCACTACCTGATCTCTTGACCTTAACCATGACCATGCCAACATCAGCACATGCTTGTTACACTTGCTCTCCCCATTGCCCCAACAGCACAACTAGCTGACCTTGGTGCATAACTCAAAGGCAAGATTTTTAATGTAGTTCTGATGTCAATGCTCCCCAACACATTGTGGTATTGAGAATGTGGATGGTTCTATGTATTTATTTTACATATTTCCCCACACCCAGCACTTGCTAATAATCAATTCCCAAGCCAAGTCCATTCAATCCTGTTGTGGCTCCCTTAAACTGTATGGACAAATGCCTAACTTGGGATTGCCAAAATCCCTGTGTTCCAATTATGCCAACAACCAAAACTTTGGCAGTGTGCAGGTGAGCTGTCATGAATGTACCCCTGTCAAGCATTGATTGCCAATATCCCTCACATGCTTTGTGCTCATGTATTGATTGACCAAACCCCCTATACACTAAGTGCCAATGGCACTTTCCCATGAGGTATAGAATCCTGTTGTGCTTGTCCACTATCTAACTGCCAGTTTCTATTATTGTGTTTAGTCCTCCTGTAAGTCTCCTTGGACTATGATCTCCCTGCCATGCTTTTGCTAACTACATAAACCTGCAACACCCATCTGTCTACTCTCTGTTTCTAAAGTGGCATGGCCAAATGCCTTGGAGGTATGTTGCCAAATTTGACCCTCTTTTGTGATATGTGCATCACTTGTATTCATCTTGATTTCTTGCCTGCTGTTGTGATTTTCATGTACCTTTGAACACATACCATAATCAATAAACACTCATTTGATCCATTATACTGTGCAAACTGCAAAACAGCATGCAAAACAATTGTGTGCATTCTAGTAGGGGGGGGGTGCCTTAACCCAGACTTCTTGGGTACCCTTGGGATAACTGAAAAGTCCCATAGTAGGACTCCAGAGAAATCCACAGTAGCTTAGTCAGCATTTTGGTATTCATTTCCCCAGCACCAAGTCCCTGAGCTATCTTGTTTAGGTCTGTTTCAGACAGCCTTTTTGTGTTTTCTCAGACCACCTCTTACCATCTGTTTCTACCACACAGCTTTAACAACCCCCTACACTGTTCAACTTGGTGCTACCACATGCCCAAGACCCAACTCAAGGCCCTTCAAGCACAGCTCCAGCTGTATGGTGAGTACAATGGAGCAAATTACATATCAGAGTTGGACTGACCATTTAACAATGACCAGGTGCACATGTCACTGTGGTACACAGCAAGTTCAAGGTGATTGATATTTCAGACATGATAGGGCTGCCAATGCAAATGGAACCAATTCCATTTGCAATGGCCAAACCACAGCCGAGTGGTTGTCCTGGAAGAGGAGCACCCCATGGCTACAACCTTGAGGATGAGTCCACCATGACCAGAGCTGCCTATTTAGACTTTCATGTAAGTTCTACAGTCTGATTGTAATACAACTTGCTAACAGAGAATACACTTATAGAAACTTGCCATATGTATTGCTGAGCATACCAAGGCAATCAACATGAAGAAGGCAGCCACATTCCAAAAAGACACAGTCAAAGTCTGTGTAGACAAGGTATGTGTCTACTTAAATACCTATCTGTGTGATTGCTTATGCTTTTAGTTGTAGTTTCTTTGTCTTCAGCCCCACTTCAAAGCTTTTGAGCCTTATGGCTATTGGATACTCTATGCAGTATACTCAACAATTCTTCAAGTCTCAACAGGTTGGAACCAAAGGCAAGAGAAGATGAAAAAGGCAATTCATGAGTTCATTGACAAGGGCAAGGTACCACCTGAAAAGCCATGCAAGCAACCAGGGAGGCCTTGGAGGGATGCAGTCCAGGACAAACCCCCAATTAAAGCTTTACCAGTACCTCTAGTACCAGCATTGCCTTGTTGTTTGGCCCAGGCAACTGGACCTCAGCAACAGTTTGGTCCAAACAAAGACAATGCTGAGGAGATTGATATATTCATCAATGATAATGGGGTGGATGCATCTATGCATGAAGCAGTTCTCAGCTTTTGCAGCGTGTCTATCAACAAGTGCTACAACATGGATGAAGGTAAGCAACAGTCATATATACATATATGCACAACAGAACCTAAAATCAACATTTGTTCTTAGGTGAAAACAACAATGATGACAACAATGGTGTGTTTGACATATCACAGACTCTTGGACATCCTGGTGGTTTGGCTCCCATCAGTCTAATCAATTGTCCTGCTCCTGCCATTCCCAACCCCTTTGCTTCCTCTGCCTGGGCTGCTCCCACTCCCACAGCTCCTGCTCTTACTGCATCTGTCAGTCATGCTCCCCATCACACTTCTATTGCTCAAATCACCCCCACCCCTCCCACCACTCACGCCAGTCCCATCAGCACTGCAACTTTGGGCACTTCAGCTGCACCCAATGTTCATGCTGTCAAGGCCACTCTGGTTGCCCCCATTGCTCACACCACCCATGTAGCCAGTGCCACTCACCCCACCCCCACTGGTCATACCAACCCCACTGGCTTGACTACTTCCACCACTTCCACTACTCCCACCCTTCCTACAGCTCCCACCACTCATACTGCTTGTACCACCATTGTCACTGCTTGTACCAGTGCTGTTGGCTACACTGCCCCCAACTCTGCTACTGCCCTTGATGTTCCTGCTACACTCAATACTCCTGCTGTTACCAATGCTCAAGTTGGCTCTGCCACTTCTGTCACTCATGCAGAAACTGCTGCATCCACTGCTCCTATTGCTGATGATCAAACCTTGGTCCCTACAGACTCAATTGCACAGCATGGCCATGTCATCTCAGCTGGAGAAATGACCAAGATTCATGTGGCCGCTGCTTGTTTTGCTGTAGGAGTCAAGGTAAAAATTTCCTCACTTTACAAAGATTTAATCATACAGCTTGCCTGCAATCCTACGTACAATCCATCCTCCAAGCCCCATGTCCCAGCTGACCAGCACTCTAGGTCAACTACTAAGCACAGCAGCAGTCATGGCGGTGGAGGTCAAGGGAATCATATTGGCATGGTGGATCTCCCCCCAGACCCAACCACTACCCCTCCAGCTGAGAACGAAGTTACCTCCACCAGTGCAGGCTGTTAAACTCGAGGTAGCGGGCAGGCTACATGGTGGTTAGGTGAAATCTCTCTCTCTTGTAAAATTTTCTACTGCGATGCCTAAATACACTGATACGAATCACATGACTCAATGCGTGCAGCCACGTGTGACATCCAACACAGGCGACCCAAAAACTACCAAGCCCAGGCTGAAAATGAGGCCAGTGCCGCCACCCGAGCCCAATCCCAAAGCCGAAACCGAACCTACGCCTGGGCCTGAACCTGCACCCAAGCTCAAGCCCGCACCCAAGCCCACGCCCCTACCTATTCCAAGCATCAGCAAGGTTGATGATGAAGCACAAACGAGTGCACCAGTAAAGAAGGGCAAAGGGAAGGACACGGTACGCTACAAATCTCATTGAAAACGCATCTCATTAACATTAAAAATTTAGGCTAAAGTCCCCACTCGTCGCTCAACTTGTAACAAGTAGAATGGGTTTGTCCACCAATGTCAAGTACGCGTATGTGCTCCCTTGCACAAGTTCTTTCTCAATATTTCATTCCAATTTTTCCTTTCACAAACTTGGTGTTTACGCTGTCTATTACGATGCTGATGTGCATGGCTTTGAGATTTGTCACGTTTGTACTGTTGCTCTAATAGCATACAGTGGTTTCTATCGCATATATGCGTCATAATGAGAATCCTGGGCAATTTGTAAAGTCCCATGAGAAGACGCGTATGTGAAGTCCTGAGACTGGATGCGTGAAGAGTCCGGAGAACGGATATCTTAATTATCCAAGTCAGGGCTTCACATAACGTTTCAAACAGGAATTACAGAAGTCCGAGGACTTCTTTAAAATGCATTAGTGGGATTTTTTCGGCCATTTTGGGATTCTCCGAGATACCTACGTAAAAAAAGTGTACCTAGATCGGCTCCGAGAGGAAGGACTTCCACATATCCCAAAGGGATTTAAATAGAGGCCTTGGCAGGATTCTAATCGATTACCCCACGCGGAGTAAGGGGAAATCCGCGGGGTTCCTACAGTGCTCGGATCGCTAATCTCGACAAGAGTGGCAGGAAACTCGTCCATACGCTCCCGCTTCAGCCCGATGGCACCCGATGCAAAACGCGGCGTGTTGTGAGAGACGAGGCCGATGAAAACGCAGAAAGTGCGAGGAGCGATAAGAGGTAGGCGATAATTGCTGTTCAATCTGGAATATATAGTCAATCAGTGGTCAAGTGTCAGCTACGATATACCGTCGAGCGAACTCACGCTGGGATAGCCAGAGATATCTTGCTCGACGGGGTGTCAAATCGTATTTATGTAGAAGGGTATCAGGTTAGAGACGCTCCTAAGGTACTTAGCGAAGTGCTTGAAGCGATTGAGCTCGCTGTGAGAGCACACCCAAGAGAGTGGAGAAAATGTCGCTGTGATTCATGGCGACTTGTCTATTGGTTTATATAAGACACAACGGAGAAAGTACAGCGAATACATCGGCGTGTATACAGGAGATGTATGTACGAAAGGATTTAAGACATGAACATCGGAGCACGGACGGAGATAAAAGGTATAACATCGATATTACATCGATATGAGTGCGGGTTCGTTCAACAATTTAAGACCTGCAAACGTTTGGCGCGTTCTGGCCTTGCCTATAAGCGAACTTCAGCCATCGATAATCGTGTGCAGGCACCGAGACATCTTTTTTTTTGAATTTCGAAGCGGCGGTGGAAGCAGAGGGGGCGACGGCGACGGAAGGGACGATGGCGGCAGTAGTGACCATGACAGCGATAAAAACGACATCAAGTACGGATGCAAAGTCGGCGTCGGACACCTCGTAACGTGCCGAGCGCTAAGCGCTGCTGATCCGAGGCGCCCGCTCTGTTCCTGAGCGCAAGCGCCGTCGAGGAGGGCGTTGTTTGTACACGATGATGGAAACGGAAGGCAGGCGGAGGGCCCCTAGGTCGGGCGGTCGCGCCCCCGAACCAGTAACGGGGAAGCCAGACATTAGCGCCGCGGGCTTGGATTTCTGGCTCTACCCCAAGATAATCAGCACTAGCAATGGCCTCTACCGGCCGGGGACCTTGCTCCAAGCAGGATAATGTAATCACACAGAACTTTTTGATCAAGAAAGTAGTTACGCTGAATTCGACAATCCCATCCAAACTAGCGTAGGGGAACATACCTCCCCGAGGCTTCCGACACGTATTTTACCGTGAATTACCATACTTCTCGAGGAACGGTCATTTACATCGTCGCTAAAGGAAACCTCACTGAGACGACAAAGAACCATTCGTTCTATCCCGCTTAATTGGGACGTTTGTTTTTTCCTTTAGCTCGTAGGTTAACTGTCCTCTGTTCGTACCACTTAGAGCGGTGAGACACCCAGTGACGTAGATAGCATATTCGTCAAAGTAGGGAAGTCTAGATTAACAAATACGAAGTGCGTCCCAATGGCCAGTAAATAACTCTATCCCATCTTCGGCGGATAGTTCGGGGCTCAGCTGGCGAGGCTTGTAATCAAGCTAGTTCTATGAACCGCCCACCGGTTTGCGCTCTGTGGCTTGAGTTCCGGATTTCCAAAGTAGTAATAAAGTACACTCTGGTAGGGTTTGAAATTTCACGGACTCGCCCTGCTACCCATTTTACGCCCCTGCTAAGTGACTCGGCCAATGGAATGGCGCATATAGTCCAACATATATTATGTTAGTTGTGTCAACTTGCATCCGCTCGGTCGTTGTTCTCACGCCTGTACGCTAGCGCAGACTGAGTTGGAGAAATTAAATTCAAATTCCTGTTCTTTTGTTGTCAACCCGACTCAGGGGAATAGAGAAAAGATTTTGCACAATAACTTGAGACTGTACATTGCTGTTGCATGGTCAGAGAAGCCTGAATTCGTGAGTTTCCCTTTTATCTGATCGCCAGCACATGAACCAGCCAGACACGGACGAGCCACCAATACCTTCATACCGATCCAAAGTGCCCATGAAAGTGCCCCGACAACAGTACCGCACTAGACTTCTTTTCTGCCAAGAACGGACACTTAACTTGATTATGTAGTTAACGACATGTTGCCAAAAGCTTTCTGCTATCGCAGCTCTGTGACTTACTGATGTCAACTACGGGAAGTTGAATTAAGTTACATTAGGTGCCTTCCCGCATACTAATGCAGACGCTCAGTTTTTTATATTTAGCTACAGCTGGTACACATTTAACACTCTACTTTATCAAATGGGAGACGGGGATATAGTATTTGTACGATAATCCATGATTTAAAAAGTCTTCAAAATCCTCAGAAGCTTCTTTGGGAAGCAGTACGTCGCTTTTACTACATGAAGTACTGTAGTGTCCGCAATATCATACAGCAGATCTGGTGTTTCACGTGATCGCAGAAAAACGCGTCTTAATTTCAAATGAGATCACACCTTAGAGAGACCTTGCTGGAGCACGGCGATTTCGGAGAATATCTGAGAGATATCACTGGAGATGGCTAATTAGCCGGGAAACCCCATCGGACCTTTGCAGCTAACTAGCATAGGGTTCGGGTGAGGTACAGGTGCCGTGACGAAGTTGTCGCACGCTAAACTCTGTTACCGAGCCTGAATTTTCATACAGTCGGTCGGTGGATGGTTTTTAATGCATACTTGGATCAGATAGCCGCCAGCAAACAAACGGGCGACGGCGTACAATTAAGTGCGAGTTCTAAGTGGTATGCTACTTTGGTTTGGAAGAGTTTTGATGGAGTGAGATTTTCGTACAGAGACACAAGAGGCTTGGTTATATCATAGAACTCTAGCTAACCGACAACATAGACGCTCCGATTAGATTCATCAGTAGGTGGCCTCGCGATCTTGAGTAATGGATTCAACGTCATTGCGCTTTGAGAGATCATCCACGATGGGTTTGGTGAGTCTTGCGGCGTACCCTTTGAGCCCTATTGGTCAACGGTGGCAAGTCAGCTCAAGTAGATTAGGAATATTTGACCGATACTTGCATTTATATTCATTCAGGGCTCCACATGTCGATGCCCCAGCATGATACTGGGACATTTGCCTATTCAGCCACTTCAGGTGGCTTGCAAGGTCGCCGTCCTCCTTCAACTGCACCTGCCGCATATTCAACTGGTTAGGAAACGCCAAAGATTTTGTTGGAGGACATACTAGATACTGATTGGCAAGGAGATGCACGGTTTCCTGTGAGTTGGGTACTGTGGTGTTTTCGCTCATGGCGGTTTACGTATACAGATTGTCAGGTGGCTCTAGGGGGGATGAGGGATTTCCGGGGCGAGGAATGTATGAGTAATGGGCGAAACACAGACACGGCTTTCCTATACCTTCCGCTCGTGGAAACTTTTGAACAACCCTGCTCGTTATCAGCAGGTTTTCTGGCCGGCAAAGATTGGTACAAGCCTCACCGTGCTTACATCACTTTCTCAACATTATCCATACGGAGAACAGTCCGGCTTTTTCGGAGCAAAAGCTCCGGGCGCTTTCGCTAGGGTCAATGCTCAATAAACGCCAGGAGAACGTAAGCCTTTTCCGGCAACTTCCCACCTGTCTCTCCGAAGGCAAAGCCTTGACTCTCCCCGACGATTTTCCCAGGCAAAAGACTTGTAGAATTGGCCGACTTTTATTTAACCTACTGACAAGCTTTTCCCAGACAAAAATGCTCAGCATAATCACAGGGTTCCTCCCGACCAAAACCTAATCAAACAGCCTACCCCTTTCATAGCCTCTTTTGATCGTTTCCCCCAGACATAAAACTAGCCTTATTTATTGCGTTCTCTCTTTGATCAATAATGGCTCAATGGTGAGTTGTTTCTTTTAATTTCCGCCTCGTTTTCCCACAGATAACTGTAGGTTCTTCCTTTCCGCTTTCCCCGTTAAAGTGCGAGCAGAGCAGGCAACATGTGAACGGAGCTTTCCCACCGTTCTCTATATGCAGGCAAGACATGCTTTCCCTCCTGCTTTCCTAAGTGAGCATTCAGCATAAGCGTCCACGATCCAGTCACAGTTTTTCTTACTTTATACACAGGGTCAATGCTTGTCCTCTCCACTTCCTTTTCCATGCTCGCCAATGCCACCGCACCCTCCACTCACTCTTCCCCTCGTTGTCTCACCTTGCTTGTCTTCTCTATCAGGCTTACTATTTCGTCCTATTGCTCTGTACTCCTTTACATCTGTACTCTTCCTTAACCAAAATACACAAACACATTACACTGCTTGTATGCTATCAAATGTCATGAATTGATTTAATTGCTGCTACAAATGATTTCATCATAAATGGCAGTATTTTCATTAATCTGGCTACTGGTCTGTGCTGGACGCTGTCTTCTTCCCCTGGCCACCAATCTCAGCTAAGACCCCTTCTTTATCCACCAAGGTGCTTTGCTCCATGCAAGTCTTGTGCAGGGAGGTTTCACACAAGCTAGATATGAATGTACTTCAAGGGACAGTGAGAACAAGAAATACATGAAGAAAAGAAAGAGAAAACTATACCTTAGCTCAACTACAAAGGTAGAGAACTAAGGAAAGAAAATTTTCACTGGTGTGCACATAATATCAGAAATGGACAAACAGATACAAACACACCACGTACATGAATGGATATGATTGTAAATTCAACACACCCACTCAATCTTATGCATGAATGTGAAGGTGAAAAGAAAGAAAAATAGAAAAGAAAATATCAAAACATTCCCATTGCAGACACAAAACAGGTGAATTTGAGGTGTCCAAGTGGCTTAGTAAGCACATCTGTGACCTGTTCTTCGGTATGGATGTACTGGAGGTCAGGTTCCTTGAGAGTGATTACTTCACAAATAAAATGATATTTGACACAAATATGCTTCATGGTCTGGTGGTTGATGGGATTCCTGGCAAGTGCCATTGCAGATTGATTATCCAAGAGCAAAGGGGTTGCACCCTCAGATAGAAGTTGTTGAATCCATAGAAGTTCATGCCCAGCACTAGCATCAGCAATGTATTTGGCTTCAGTACTCAAAAGAGAAATAGTCAGTTGTTTCCTAGACAAATAAGTGATAACTCCACCAGCATGCAGGAATGCCCATCCAGTAGTTGAGCAGCTTGTATGCTTGTTGCTAGCATAGCCAGCATCAACATAACCAAGTAGCTGTAAGTTACTTGAGCAATGATAAACTATACCAAGGTTGATAGAGCCTTTAAGATAGTGCAAAACATGTTTTGCAGAGCTCCAGTGCTCTTCACCAGGGTTGACTGAATGCTGAGCAAGGAATCCTGTAGCATAAGTGATGTTGGGTTGCTTACAGACCATAGCATACATGAGTGATCTGATAAACTGCTGGTACATCAGGAAAGTGGGAATTTGCTCCATAAGCATTTCAAACTGATTTCAATAACCCACTTGCCTGATGGGACCTTTGTAAGTGCTTTGGGTGGACAAGGCATATGTACAACAGTACAAACTACTGCAAATCAAACAATGCAAGGTATGAATCACTTCAAATATACTATTACATGTTGAGCAGTCATTGAATATCTACCTTGGTGGATGTACATTTCTGTAGATCAGCACAGGCAAGCTGTAGGTCACTTCAAATCACTTCAAATCACTCAAATCACACAAACCACTCAATCACCCACATTGCTGGAAATCACTTCAGATTACCTTCAAGCATGCCAAATCCCAAACTAATCACACACCAAATTGGGATATGCCTTATTTTAGAAAAATGTCTAAAATCAATAAACCTGCTCAAAATAAGTCAAAAAAGTTGGACAAGTGGGGAGTTGAACATGTGACCTTTGATTAATGAGCTTACATCAGCAAGAGGGGATGGGTACCCTACCCATTAGACTAGCCAGCCTTAAAACTGTATCAGCACTTGGGATCACAACCTTAATGAAGTTTGGGAGGCTGATAGCAGCCCAGGACTTGAGATATGAAAATATTGAAAAATACTGGCTGGTTGAGAAAAGTGGGAGCTATGGGTAGGTGGTCAAGGGATAGCCATACATGGTCACACTTTTGAGCAAAAAAGGAAACAATATTTAACAGGCTAGAAACACCCCAGGAGGCTTTCTGAATATTGGGTAAAATATGCAAAACAGTAGTTTAATTCTGAGAGCAGCTTATATTAAAATTTGAAGAATTGAACAACAGCTGGTTGTCTCTGCAGAAATTGAGCAGTAATTGTTGGATGAAATTCAGCCCGTTCTGAGTATCCATGACAGCCCAGGAAATTATGGTCAGCTATGGCAATCTGAATCATATTTTGAGTATTTATGCTATATTTATCACTTTGCTCCTCAAGGAGTTAGCTGTAGTGGGTAACTGGACTTAGCCAAAATTTTACTAAGTCAAGTGGCTGACTTTTTGAGGAGCAAAGTGATAAATATAGCATAAATACTCAAAATATGATTCAGATTGCCATAGCTGACCATAATTTCCTGGGCTGTCATGGATACTCAGAACAGGCTGAATTTCATCCAACAATTACTGCTCAATTTCTGCAGAGACAACCAGCTGTTGTTCAATTCTTCAAATTTTAATATAAGCTGCTCTCAGAATTAAACTACTGTTTTGCATATTTTACCCAATATTCAGAAAGCCTCCTGGTGTCAACAACAACAAGTCAGGCAACAAGGAAAATAGTAAGAAAATAAAAGAACTTGTATTCAACAAGAGGTCAAGTTCTTGAGGAGTCCTCTGTGAACTTGACCTGGTTTATATACATAGTACAAGCCACATCATAACAAACAAGTCTGTACAGTGAGTCAAGACTGATAAGAGATAGAAGCAGTAGAAGCAACTGCGGAACTGCGGAATTTCACATCAGAGTTGAAATACATCTCGGTTATTGGCCTGGAACATCCCCTGAATCACATGACACAGATATACCATAAAAGGCAAGTATGTTTTGAAGATGATCTCATAAAATGTAATAAATCGAGAAAATATTATAGAGTGGATATATGCGTGTCAGTTCATGACACTTCCCCCCTTCAAGGCACAGGGGTTGTGGGGTGCCTTTGGATGTGACTTGACATAGTTGGCAATGAGTTCTGGTGCATTTACCAGGTCATTGTAAGTTAACCATTGTCACTCGTTGTAACCGAGCCATTTGACATAGTATTCAAAGACATTAGACCTCTTGTTGTATCATGACTTTATGATCTGTTCTACTTTGAATTCTTCTTCCCCTTCTGGAGTTACCACAGGTGGTGGTGGGGGAGCCTGATGTCCATAGGGATCATCTTTATGTTTGGTCAGGAGCAAGACATGAAATACTGGGTGTATCTTCATGGTTACTGGCAAGTCCTGTTTGAAGGCACAGGTGCCATGTTGTGCTACCACCTTGAATGGTCCAACTCTCTTGTGGGCCAATTTCCTGGAGGCCTGTTGTGTGCATATGTTCTTGGTGTCAAGCCAGACTTTATCTCCCACCTTGATGGCTTCTGGGGTCTGATGCTTCCAATCATAGTGTTCTTTAATCCTCTGGTTTGATAATTCCAGAGCAGCCTTGAGTTCATCATGGCCCTTTTGAAGCCATTCTGCGTGATTGTCTGCTAAGGGGAATTCTTGTTCCTCCTTGTCCCCAACTGCCAACCTTGGATGGAAACCATAGTTTGCAAAGAATGGTGATTTGCCAGTTGAGGCATTGACACCATTGTTGTAGGCAAATTCAGCCAAGGGTAAGAGTGAGACCCAGTCATCCTGCCAATATGATATGTAGTGTCTCAGGTACCCTTCTACTACTTGGTTAGCCCTTTCAGACTGGCCATCTGTTTGGGGGTGGTATGCTGTGGAGTAGGATGGTTTTATATCCAGCCGTTTGTACAGGTGCCTTAAGAATTTAGATGCAAAGTTGGGGCCACAATCTGAAATGGTTTTTCATGGTAACCCATGAAGTTTCTGTACATAGGTTAGGAACAGATTTGTGCAATCCATGGCACTGGCCTCTGACTGACATGGAATAAAGTGGACCATTTTTGTTGGGCAGTCAACAACTGTAAATATGGCATTGAACCCTTCTGACAGGGATAGCCCAGTGATCAGATCATAGGTGATTTCCTCCCAAGGTTTTTCTGGTGCTGGTATTGGGTTTAGGAGCCCTGGGGGAACCTGGTTGCTGTGCTTGTTCCTAATACAGGATTCGCAATGTGTGACATACTTGTTGACCTATTTTTTCATTGATGACCATGTATATTTGCAGTTTAACAATTCATATGTTCTGAACTGTCCTGGGTGTCCTGCAGCTGGGTTGTCATGGTGGCTTTCAATGATCAGCTTGTGAAGTTCTTTGTTATTTGGGACACAGATTTGGCCCTTGTATCATAAAAGTCCTTCATCACATTCCCAATTCTTGACTTTTTCATTGTTGTCTAGGGCTTTTAGCACTTTTGACAGGTGCTCATCCCCTGGGATAGCATCCCTAATGAGTTGTTCCAGGTCATGGTCTGGCATGATTGCTTGTAACCACAGAGATTTTAGTTCCAAAAATTGGTTTTGTGCAAGCAGAGCTTGGCTCTCACCCCCCTCTTTAGGGATGTGCCTTGACAGCCTAGAGAGTATGTCCACCTGGCCATTCTTTGCCCCTTCAATGTATAGAATTTTGAATTCAAACCTGGACAGGAACTCATGCCATTGTGTAACTTGGCCATTCAGTGGCTGGTTTGTCTTCCAATATTCCAGATTCTTGTGGTCACAAACAATGTTCACAGGGTGTTCAGCCCCTTCTAGTAAGTGACGCCAGTGTTTGAGGGCTTTTATGATTGCCAGCATCTCCTTGTTGTAAATATTGTAGTTTCTTTCTGCCAGGACCATTGCCTTGGAGTAATAGGAGATTGGGTGAAGCATCCCATCTTCTCCATATTGCAGTAATACAGCACCTGTGGCATAACCTGAGGCATCTGTTTCCAGAATAAATGGTTTGCTGGGTTCTGGCTGAATTAGGAGGGGGGCTTCTTTCAATTTCTGCTTCAGCAGGTTCCATACCTGATCCCTTTCTTCTGTCCATTCCCATTTTACATCCTTCTTGACAAGTTCATAAAGACATTTTGTGATTTTTGAAAAGTCTTTTATGAAGTGCCTTAACCAGTTTGCAAACCCCAACCCTTCCAGGACTTCAGTTGGGTTGGTAGGGGTTGGCCATTCAACAGCCTTTTTGACCTTGGCTGGGTCTACTTTAATTCCCTGGGGAGTCACTACTATTCCCAAGTAATCAACTTTGGAGACATCGAAAACACATTTCTCCAGGGCACAATATAGGCCAGCTTTTTGGAGGCAACGCAGGACTTCTTTGACATGTTCATCATGTTCTTCTTGGTTTTTGGAGAACACCAATATGTTGTCCATATAGATTACAACATAAATGCCCTCAATGTCTTGGAACTCTTCCTGGATCATGGCCATGAAGGTTCCCAGTGCGTTCTTTCAGCTGAATTGCATGACTAAGGGCTTGTACAGCCCATATTTGGTCTTAAAAGCAGCCTTCCATTTGTCTCCTTCTCAAATTTGTATAAGGTTGAAACCCCACTTTAGATCAAACTTGGTGAATATCTTTGCCCCACACAATGTTTCAACAATATCATTGATGTGTGGGAGTGGGTACACATTGGAGACAGTCATTTCATTTAGCTGCTGGTAGTCAATGCACATACACAGCTTTCCATTCTTCTTTTTAACAAATATGACTGGGGATGCCATTGGTGACCTTGAGGGCCTGATATGCCCTGCTTTCAGTTGGCAATCCAATGTTTTGTGCAATTCCACATCTTCCTTGACACCCACACTATATATGGGGCCATGCCTTGGCTTGGCATCCAGCTTCAAATCTATCTCCATGTCCCACTTCCTATGGGGTGGTAATGGCTGGACATCATCTTCCTCAGCAAATATTTTCTGGAATTCTTTATATTTTGCTGGGAGAGAGTCTAAGGAGTCCAACTGGAGCTCCTTGGGTTTGTTTGCACACATGTGTAAGGGCTTTGTGATGCAGTGCTTCAGGCATATTGGTGAGTTAAACTTCATGTCCTTTCCATCCCAATCAATATCAGGGTTATGGAATTTGAGCCATGACATGCCCAGGACTAAATCATTTTTGCCAACATTCACAACATAAGCACTGAGAATTTCTTGGTGCTCCTGAATGCACAACTCAAAGGTGCAATAGTGGGTCACAGACCCTGAGTTGATCTGCCTTCCATCAATTATTTGTAGTTTTTTTGGCGTTTTGAGGGAGACAGTAGGGATACAATATTGTTTAACAAGATCTTTGTGGATAAATACTGATGTGGCCCCTGAATCAATCATGGCCCATCCATTGAATTTTTTCATATTATAAGCAGACTTGTGTTTGGGGTTTATGCACAGAGGGAATGCATGAAAGAAAAACTGGAGTTGTGATTGGTTTCCTAACAACATACATTCCATTTCCATATTTTTATTTTCATTCTGCGCATTTTGTAACATAACGCCCAAGACTGCCCCCCTGGTGTGGTTTGAGCCCATTCTTTTACCAACTCATCATCAGTTGTTTCTACATCCTCAACCACTGCCTTGTATCCTGATATCTTGGCTGAGGGGCATTTGGCAGCAATGTGGCTGTGCCCTCCACAGTTATAGCAGGTGTTTGTCCCCTTCCCTTTTCCTGCACTATCCAGATCCATTGCATCTGGGTCCTTTGCCTTAGGGGCTGCCAGTGGATGATTATCCTTCTTTATGTCCTTGAAGGATTCTTGCACGTTGGCATTGCTGCCATTGTAGTGGACCGTTGGAACTGTGAAGCCCTTTGCATTGGGCCCAATGGCCACAATTTGACCTTTTACAGCCCTGCTGTCCTTAATCTTGTATACCCGTTCCCCATTCTTGAATTTCTCCTTTTGGGGAGTGCTTTGGGGGTTATTTGTCAGCCTACTGGACAAGGCATTGTTGCTGCTGGACTTGTTACCCCCATGGGATGTCCTTTTGCTGCCAAACAAGATGAGGTGGCAGTCAATTTCCAGGGCCTGCTGCATGAGCTGGGCAAAGGTTTTGGTACAGGGGTCATAGTTTTGGGCTACCATGCTGTCTGTCATGTCTGATGATAGACCATCATAAAACTGGTCATGCATGGCTGCATCGTTGTAGTTGAGCCCTGTTGAGTATAAATTGAATAGGGTGAGGTAATCTTGAACTGTCTTGGATTGTTTGAGTTTCTGCCACTTATTGCAGTTATTTTTGGTGTGGTTCAGATCCCCATAACAGGTGGTAAACTCCTGCCAAAATAGGTTGGCATCATGAAGCCATGGGATTGTAGTTCCAGGGTTTAAAATTTCAAACTCCTTGTATGAGTTAATCATTCTGCAGCAGATCCCTCAAGGTAGGACATGATGAAGGCAACCACCTGGTCAGCAGAATGCCTGCTCATATTTGTATTAATATATTGCACACACACATCCTGAAGGAGATGGCGTCTTCACACTTGTGCCATCAAATTTTTGTGGAGCAGCCATCTTAACCTTTGTGGTTGATCCACTTGAGGGAATAGTGGCTGGTGGTGGCTGGGTTGTGCTGGAGGATGATGGTACTTGAGCAGCCCAGGGCCACCCAAGGAGGTGTTGATTTGTGCTATGATGGGTGATTGTGGTTTGGAGGATGGCTAACATCCCAACTAGATTGTTGACATTGGTGGCCAGTCCAGCCACATCAGCATCTATCTTTGTCTGATTTGTGGTGAGTTTAGCCTTGAGTGAATCCATGTAGGTTTTGTTATTGTGTTCAACATCTCCAATACCATTTTGGAGGTTGTTAGTTTGTTCTTGTAGTTTGTCCATTGATTGAAGCATATAAATGACCTTATCTCCATCAGACATATTTGCCCAAACAGGGGCAGGGGTTTGTTACAGGTCAGGGTACACTTGAATATCTAGAGCTTAAGCAAATGTAGATATGTTAGTATACTCTAATTGTACTCAATACTTCTTAGACTAGAGCAAGAAGGCTCAAAGTAGTTGCAATGCAATCAAGTAACACTCAAGGTAGTCTTAATCTTTCACAGTGTAAACTGACTAATTTATAGGTATAAAGAGCAAGACTACTATGGTCAGGTTCCCTTAGATATCTTAAATGTAGTTCAGCCCTAGTTGCTTGGACTAACTGATACTAATCTTAATACTAGACTTAAGCAATAGCTTATAGGATAGATGGAGGGCTGCCTAATGCATGTACTTCCTCAGCTACAGGTACTTAGATTTCCTCTAATAGCTGGTACTTAATGTCACACTCAATCAGGCAATATTGTATCCTTATATATCTCTGTATATAAGATACAATGAATCAGACAGTATATAACTAATATGGTACTTTATTCCTCAGTACTAGTTATATAAGAAATCACACACAGACAAGAGAAATAGAAAGAGAAAAGAAACCAATAACCGGTCTGGGTTGAGTAGAGGAGGGAGGAGGTGGTCTGGAAGGGCCTCAGAGGAGGTCCTTTTATACCCTCAGGAGGGCATTCCAGAGCCAAATAGATACATGCATGCCAGTGCAATCATCAAAAGTGGGTACTGCTATACTTGGGGTACACCCTAGCCCAGTATAGGATAAAAGAGTAAAGACAGGGTGTGGATCAAAGGCATTGATGCATCTGAGACCTGCTATTGGCTTGTAGATCATATTATCATAGTATATACATGTAATGAATGGAGGCTACATCTCAGAGAGTCATAAAGTGAGTCAGAGAAGCTTCTGGATCAATTTGGGAAGCTCTCCTGACTGACTGGAGTCATTAGATCTTGATTGATGGTCCAGTAAGATTCTAATGATCTTCGGGCCATTCCGGCGCGAGGATCCGGTGGATCGCGACGATCTTCGGGCAGCAGATACCGCCGAAGATTAGCTATCGATAGAGCACAAGATCGCTTTGATAGCGTAAGCGGTTGCCGAGATATGAGTGATGCGATGTTGTAATCAATATCTCCTGATAAGAGGAAATATCGCAACCTCTATATCTCCCTGAGTTCTTAAGATAAAATCATGATAAAATATGCGTTGGAAAGAGGAGATTTTGTACTATTTAATGGAACACAAATAGTACAAATTTGAATGCATACAAATTCATTTAATTTCAAGAAAAACTACAGAGGCATCGCTTGAGGTTGGCAGAGCAGACTAAAATAATAGAAAAATGTTAGTGATCCATAACAGGGTTGGTGACACCATTTCAGAAGAACCTTGAGTAGATTTTTAAGAGTGACAGAGACAGTAAGGAAGTACAGGAAATTGAGAGTTGTTTTGATAGTAAAGGATTTTGGTTCCCTGCACAAGTCTATAGATTTCAAAATTTCCAACTCCTTTGAACCTTAGCCACATATCATCCAAGTCCCAACTTTTGGTGTCTTGACAACAATATGGGCACTCCACCCTCTTTAGTTTAGTTTGATCCCAGAGGAGTGTTTCCTTGGGGAGGATTGATTTGGGCCACCAGAAGGGGTGATTCTTCCTGAATTGGTGAGCTTGTGCCACTTAGAAAGGTGGGGTGAGGGAGGTCTGACAGTGTTGAGAAGACAGGGAAGGTGTACTTGTGGGGTTCAAGGTTTTCTTGGACTAGTGCTTCTAGTCTGAGATGGTCATGGAGGAGGGATAGGTAGTCCTCCTGATGTTCACATAGTCACTCAGTAAGGTATGTGCAACAGGCCTTGGCTTCGTGAAGTTTTTCACAAGTCTCTTCATACTTATTTCAGTAATAACAGTACCTGTCTTGGAAGTTTTCGATAGTATTTAACAGGTGACAAAGGAGTTGTTGGCCGATGTTCTCCAGCTTATAGCTGGTTGTGGGGGATGGTGTAGTAGTATAAAAATTTGTCCTTTTTAGGACAATAGGGGCAGCACACAGGGAAGGTGGCTCCATTTGATCAGTGGCAGATTTTGCACTCAGGGGCACCCAGCTTGGTGACAAAAGCTTGTTGGGCTTGTCCAACTTTCTGGGGGTGGACTTTGACAATTACTACTCAGTTAAAATTGATGTGTCCAGCCTCTGCAAGGATATCTTCAACTGAATTGAGGGTGAAGCAGTGAATAGACAGGTGTCTGAACCACCTGCACAAATTGCAGTGCTGGTCTTCTGTAAAAGGTTGTGCCACTTGAGGGCCTGTTCCGTCAGAGACGTATTTGAGCAAGAGCAAGATAAAAGAAAAATAGACTCTTTCCCAAGTCTATTGGAATAGGAAGGTGACCTCTGTTGCTCAACTACTTATGGGCAATGAGCAACCCCACCTCTTGTCAACAGAAGAGATTAGAGAACTGAAGCTTGTTACAATGTGTGGGGGACCTGGCTACGCAAGGTTTCACAGAGGCACATATAGGGCAACAATGTCTCATGGCTGTGGATAGGTGGAGTGGGATTGGGGAAGGCAACAGGGAGTTATCTTGAGACAATGCTGATGGTGTTCCAGACGTATCCCAGACAACACTGAGACTTACAATTGTCAAGAACTTGACCTGATGTCAACAACAACAAGTCAGGCACCAAGGAAAATAGTAAGAAAATAAAAGAACTTGTATTCAACAAGAGGTCAAGTTCTTGAGGAGTCCTCTGCAAACTTGACCTGGTTTATATACATAGTACAAGCCACATCATAACAAACAAGTCCATACAGTGAGTCACAACTGATAAGAGATAGAAGCAGTAGAAGCAACTGCAGAACTGCGGAATTTCACATCAGAGTTGAAATATGTCTTGGTTATTGGCCTGGAACATCCCCTGAATCACATGACACAGATATACCATAAAAGGCAAGTATGTTTTGAAGATGATCTCATAAAATGTAATAAATGAGAAAATATTATAGAGTGGATATATGCATGTTAGAGATGTCTTGCCAGCACACTGGCATGCTGGCATCAAGGGAAACTGAATTGCATCAGCTGATAAATCAATTCAGTTTCCCTTGATGCCAGTGTGCCAGCATGCTGGCAAGACATCTCTAATGCATGTCAGTTTGTGACACCTGGGGTGTTTCTAGCCTGTTCAATATTGTTTCCTTTTTTGCTCAAAAGTGTGACGATGTATGGCTATCCCTTGACCACCTATCCATAGCTCCCACTTTTCTCAACCAGCCAGTATTTTTCAATATTTTCATATCTCAAGTCCTGGGCTGCTATCAGCCTCCCAAACTTCATTAAGGTTGTGATCCCAAGTGCTGATACAGTTTTAAGGCTGGCTAGTCTAATGGGTAGGGTACCCATCCCCTCTTGCTGATGTAAGCTCATTAATCAAAGGTCACATGTTCAACTCCCCACTTGTCCAACTTTTTTGACTTATTTTGAGCAGGTTTATTGATTTTAGACATTTTTCTAAAATAAGGCATATCCCAATTTGGTGTGTGATTAGTTTGGGATTTGGCATGCTTGAAGGTAATCTGAAGTGATTTCCAGCAATGTGGGTGATTGAGTGGTTTGTGTGATTTGAGTGATTTGAAGTGATTTGAGGTGATATTGTTATGGATCACTAACATTTTCTATTATTTTAGTCAGCTCTGCCAACCTGAAGCAATGCCTCTGTAATTAATTGTGAAATACTTGAATTTGTATGTGTCTGAATTTGTACTATTTGTGTTCTATTAAATATTACAAATTTCCTGCTTTCCAACACATATTTTATTAAGTTTTTATGATAAGATCTCAGAGAGATACAGACATTGCAATATTTCCTCTTATCAGGAGATATTGATTACAACATCACACGCTCATATCTTGGCACCTGCTTATGCTATCAAAGCAACCTTATGCTCTATCAATAGCTAATCTTCAGCAGTACCTGCTGCCCAAAGATTGTTGCAATCTACCAGATCCTCACACCAGAATGGTCCAAAGATCATTAGAATCTTACTGGACCATCAATCAAGATCTAATGACTCCAGTGAGTCAGGAGAGCCTTCCAAATTGATCCAGAAGCTTCTCTGACTCACCTTATGACTCACTGAGATGTAGCCTCTATTCATTACATGATATACTATGATAATATGATCTACAAGCCAATAGCAGGTCTCAGATGCATCAATGCCTTTGTTCACACCCTGTCTTTACTCTCTTATCCTATACTGGGCTAGGGTGTACCCCAAGTATAGCAGTACCCTCTTCTGATGATTGCACTGGCATGCATGTATCTATTTGGCTCTGGAATGCCCTCCTCAGGGCAAAAAGGACTTCCTCTGAGGCCCTTCCAGACCACCTCCCTCCTACTCTACTCAACCCAGACTGGTTATTGGTTACTTTTCTCTTTCTATTTCTCTTGTCTGTGTGTGATTTCTTATATAACTAGTACTGAGGAATAAATTACCATATTAGTTATATACTGTCTGATTCATTGTATCTTATATACAGAGATATATAAGGATACAATATTGCCTGATTGAGCATGACATTAAGTACCAGCTATTAGAGGAAATCTAAGTACCTGTAGCTGAGGAAGTACATGCATTAGGCAGCCCACCATCTATCCTATAAGCTATCACTTAAGTCTAGTATTAAGATTAGTATCAGTTAGTCCAAGCAACTAGGGCTGAACTACATTTAAGATATCTAAGGGAGCCTGACCATAGTAGTCTTCCTCTTTCTACCTATAAATTAGTCAGTTTACACTGTGAAAGATTAAGACTACCTTGAATGTTACTTGATTGCATTGCAACTACTTTGAGCCTTCTTACTCTAGACTAAGAAGTATTGAGTACAATTAGAGTATACTAACATATCTACATTTGCTTAAGCTCTAGATATTCAAGTGTAACCTGACCCATAACACAGAGCTCATGCCATGCCATGTAAACTTGTTGAAATTTCTCACTTCCAATTACAGCAAATAGCTGTATTAATGTTCTATGTATTCTAATCATACATTGAAGGAATATATATACTAGTTCAGGAGGAATCAACCTTGCAAAGCTTATGTATCACATGAGGCAACACTTATTCAAGCTGGTGTACAATTGGCTAGATGCCCTGACTATCATTAATCTTAAGACAGTGCATTCTGTTGTTGGACAAATAAAAGTTGGTGGTTGTAATACCTATGCAATTATTGATCATAGCCAAGGTGTGCACATGCAATTCAATGACAAAACAGGCAGCCTGACCCTGAACTACACTGGGCAACAAATCAAATGGGACATGTGACCATCTGACAGAGAATCAGCTGTAAAAGATGAAGGATAGACAATATCAGACACATGTGTTAGTAGAATATATAGCTTTATGCCATGTGATTTCCCTGGCAAAATTTCAGGACAACAGCTTGACTCTATGACAAGATAATGTTTGGAGAAATTTTTGGCTGTCCCATTTGATTTGACAATTTGTACCTGCATGCTCATGCTGAGTAAAAACAGGCTAGCCTGCTCATTTCCTGGTCAATTTATCTGAAATAAAATATGGCGGGCATCTTTTAAACACCATAAGAGTATGTTTTTGGAGTTTCAGCATGTTGGGATGCACTAATAGAAAGTTATAGGATGTTCAAGATGCTAGGTTTGCATGCTCTCCCACCCCTTGTTTCACACTGATTTATGCAGTTCATCTAATACAAATGACATTAAGACATTCAATGATTGTTTATAAGCTCTAAATACATGAATGAAACCAGCTGAGAGGCACAAACAGGAGTGGAAGTAGCTGGGATACATTTTCATGCATACACCCAATGGAATAAACCAGTCATGCTGAGGGCAGGAGTTCAGCTGGAGGTCTAAAAGCTACATGGATTATAGTAACCCTGGGAGGGCATCTTTGATCTAAGTTTCAAGGGGACAGGGCAAAGACAAGGAAGGTTACAGACCATGCAATACAAAAATTGGACTTTTTGATCAGATTTACTATGAGATTGGAGACAATTTGCACTGCATGGTCTGTAACCTTCCTTGTCTTTGCCCTGTCCCCTTGAAACTTAGATCAAAGATGCCCTCCCAGGGTTACTATAATCCATGTAGCTTTTAGACCTCCAGCTGAACTCCTGCCCTCAGCATGACTGGTTTATTCCATTGGGTGTATGCATGAAAATGTATCCCAGCTACTTCCACTCCTGTTTGTGCCCCTCAGCTGGTTTCATTCATGTATTTAGAGCTTATAAACAATCATTGAATGTCTTAATGTCATTTGTATTAGATGAACTGCATAAATCAGTGTGAAACAAGGGGTGGGAGAGCATGCAAACCTAGCATCTTGAACATCCTATAACTTTCTATTAGTGCATCCCAACATGCTGAAACTCCAAAAACATACTCTTATGGTGTTTAAAAGATGCCCACCATATTTTATTTCAGATAAATTGACCAGGAAATGAGCAGGCTAGCCTGTTTTTACTCAGCATGAGCATGCAGGTACAAATTGTCAAATCAAATGGGACAGCCAAAAATTTCTCCAAACATTATCTTGTCATAGAGTCAAGCTGTTGTCCTGAAATTTTGCCAGGGAAATCACATGGCATAAAGCTATATATTCTACTAACACATGTGTCTGATATTGTCTATCCTTCATCTTTTACAGCTGATTCTCTGTCAGATGGTCACATGTCCCATTTGATTTGTTGCCCAGTGTAAATCAGACACTCCAAGGGCTGAAGTCCCCACCACCAATTCCCCTGTATTAGCCCATGCACTTTTCTGTCATCCAATTGTACTCATTCTAAAGTGTACCCTTTGTCAACCCCAGTCTTTTGATAGCCTATAAATCAATAGCTTCACATTGTATTCTACCTGCAGTCTATTTTTTTTATATCAGTGATTTGGCTTGCTTGAATCTTGTGACTGGGTTAAGGAGTCAGGACCGAATGAATGTTTGTGGCACTCTGGACTTCCAAGAAGTGTAGCAAAAATATCAAGTTGCCTTCTGACAAACTTTCCATGTGTCAAAAAAGGGGACTGAGCAGTAATTTCCCTGAATGGATTATATAAAAGTCCCGTCCGGAACGCCATGGAGTCCTGGAGTTTGGTTAACTCCCAACACTTCTGACAGTGCTGGATATGAATGGGGAGAACATTGCTGTTGATTGAGCGACTTGTGCATTTGTTTGGATATGACACAATGGATAATCCCAGGCGGTACATCAGCATGTATATGAGAGAAAGTACAAACGGGGATAGAACATGTAATATCGGAGACAGAGAGAAAGGGACAGTACAACATCGATTTAAGTTCGATGTATGCGTGGGATCGTTCAACACTCTTACACTGAACCACATACATCCTGGCATGGCTCCTGTTTAACTAATGGGTATCAGACTGTCAGAGGAGTACAACGCTAAACCGTGGAGCCATTCTCAGTCACAAATGATGTCTCACAGGCTTCCATGCATAATTGGCAAATATAGAGATTAAACAAATGAACCTTACACACCCCTATGTTGCTACCGCGGAATTCGGCACACGAACAAACTTCGGGTGAAGTGCTGCAGCCTTGTTCTCACAGCTGCCGCGGTACCTTCACTCTATCTGTGGTAGCTAGTTCCAAGCCGACTTCACTTCGCTTCACTCACACATAGTCCAACGTATAGCAACGCGCTTTACTCGTACGTACAGCACCACATTTAGATTACATGCGGTTAGTGCAGCGGCTGGAACATTCATTCCTTGCCAGTTCGTTCCTGGGCATCCATAAAGGTACGCTGACCAATTTTTTCAATATGCACAATTATCCCAGGACATCGAGTCCTCTTCAAAATCTTATTGAATAATCACTTGCAGCGCCTTTTTTCGTTCGTCTCAACGTCACCTAACGTCTACTGTGCAGTACCTAAGTAAGTCAGTGAAGTGACCCGGTTGGTGCCTGACGCAGTCGACCAGCCCTGAATCTGGCTTGGGAAGGTCCCGACCTTAAACTTCCCTCACGTTCATTTGACCCATCAATTTCTGGTTCTCTCCACGCTGACGCATGGAAATGGGCCCGGCATCAACCGGAGATACACTTGGAATTGGTTGGGGTCCCGATATATTCGAGCACTGGCAATCTATTGCTCCATAGATCGCTATACTCAACGTCCATTGACGTGGGTCTGGAACTGGGGTACTCACACTCGGTAGGATCATCCATCTTAGTAACAACCCTGGTTCCATGCCATTGTGCGACGATCATATCATGGGGAAGGGACTAATCGGCAACACCTACCGTACTCCGGTACTGGTAAATCATCCCGAGGTACACTGGGACAGCCTCGAGGAGGGCAAGCGAACAAGATCCCATCGATTGGGCGGGGATTTTCACAAATTCGAAGCCAGTCGAGTATCCCAGCAAATGCCTTGTGTTATCCGAGAACTCGGCGTCAGGGTGGGCGATATAAAAGATAAAAAGTGCTGGCAGGGCCACTTCTATCCCTATCCTCGACTCGAAGATGACTTCAGTACTGGCTACCCAGGGGGAACTCCTTGCGAAGAGCGCGGAGTTCTTCGATGCCGCTCCGCTGCACACCTTCAGTACCGCTGCGACAACCGATCAGGACCCTTTCAAGCTCGCCCAAGACATACAGCAAGTCTTGGTCTCGTTTAAAAGCTCCAGTACCGGGCTCAAAACAGTTGACTCCATGTACGGCACGGAATGGAAGGCGAAGTGGGATCGCCTCAGTGACGTGAGGCATGCGGCTTTGGTTTAGTTAGTCAAGCCCTAACCATCCAGTACAGAAATACAACGACTTGCTTATAAGAACTCGAACGGTGGCGACCAACGGCGCGAACTATATCGAAAGTAAGAAAGGCCAGGGACTTCGTTCTATCCCTATATTCATATCATTTTTTAAATAGGTTTCAATCAGGCGGTACTTTCTGCCTCTAGCACGAGTACTGCTACTTCATCCGTTGTTGCACAGAAGATAAAGGATTGGTTAGACGTTAGCATCTCTAAATCATAAGGTCAGGCTTAGCTGCTCATACCCTTGACGTTTTTCCCAGACACATCTCGCCAATGACAGTTTGAGAAATGACAGTATGCAGCTCTCTCAAGATTTCAAGGATCTATCCGATGAGATTGCGGCTCTCCGCAACACGTTTTCACAATTTGCCATACAGAAAGGAGCTTCTTATGAGGCTGAGTTGTCCGAGTACCAGCGTAGGATGGAAGCCTTGCAAACAAGGATAAGCTGGTAGGCTTTATGCCAGTGCACCGCACTCATATCACTCACTCGAGTTTGATGATTTAGGGAACAGTCTGCCGTAGGCCCTCATGTTGTCATAGGCCAAGATGGTTATTGATATTTCTTTAGGCCGCCGAAGCACAACGCGCTCTTGACGGAATTCTTGCCGGACTGTCGTTCATATTGGGAGCACTCGAGTGGCTATTTAGCTTTGGACACAGTGTGAGTGCGATAGATTAATCAATTTTGACAATGAGAGAACTATTCGGATCCAGAGTACGCTCATAAGGCAAGGCAAAGAGCGACTTCAGAAGCACATTGACGCCGCGCGAGGCAAGTCATCCATGAGGCTTATGGCTTCCATTGACCCACGTTCGATATCTCCGTTCCTTCACCAGATTTGCGTAACGAGAAGAATGCTGTAGCGGCGCAGGCCAAGCAGATCGCTATCGAGAAATCAAACCTCCACCACCTTCAAATCGTGATGTCAATCTACGTACAGGACGTGGTTGATGTATCCTCGAGGCTCGGACGATTTGCCGACATGTGGGCCACTGTAAGTTTGCAGCTCAACCCGAACTTTTTTAGTGATTCTCATTGCTCGCCTCTGCCTTCGAATACATCAACCAGTCCCACAGCGATTTTATAGAGCTTCGGAACCTATTGGATGATGCGAGTGTCCCACAATCGGTCCGTTTGTCGAATTTCGCAGTCGCCGAAATATCTAAGCGTTCGTGTTGTAGTCAAACGTATTTCGTAACAGTATTCAAGTCATTACTTCGACATCGACGGTGTTTGCGCACGAAATGAAACGCTTTCTCGAGGCTCTCGATGCCGTTTCGAGTTCTAGCGTGATGGCTTACGTTCTATCGGCTCAGTTTGGGGGGTCGGACAAACCCGGTGGAGAGCTATTCAATGACGCAAGGACCCTTGATCTAGATCCACATCGCCCAATCGTTAATATCTCGGTGACCTCAGGGTGGGTGGTTGACGGTCTCAAGTGGGTACAGACGTTCAAGCACCGACTCCTACTACATGAATCTAAGTCTGAAACGGCTTGTCCAGGGTGACCTACCGCCTGAGGAACGGAAAAACTCAGGAGATATCCCACGGGACGGTTAGAGCCGGCACCAGTGTTCTAACAATCAATGGTGAGCCCCCTGAATATCTTGCATGGAAATATGCTGCTTAATGACGAAATAGATGGCGAGTATATTAGCGAAGTGACTGGGAAATCCGGTCACGCAAACAATGGAGAACCATGGATGGGCGATTGTGTTCAGCAGATCCAGTTTAAGATAGTTAGCGCCTCTGGAGCTCAGCGCAGTTTCGGTAAGCCTCCAATCAGATTTCTCGTAATAACACCTGGGCTTCTGTACCCTGGTGTTACCAATCTGCGTTGTATCGGAAATGCTTACTCGGTACTTCTTAGGCCCGTTCGGCCGGGCGGTTGGACTGGAGGCTAGTGCGACGCATGCCATTACGTGGTCAGGCAGGTTACTGGCGTTCGCTGGATTTGCGAATGACAGAGCAGGACAAGTTGGGCTCCGTGGAATCTCGTTCGTGCAGGAAGTTTTCTAAGTGAGAGCTCAGAGAGTTTTGGAAGACCGGGTCGTGAGACCGCGGTGATGCATTTATCACATGAAATTACATTGAAAAAATGAAGCCTTGGAAATCACTTGAGTATAGAGACCAAACCATGAGGAAAGAGGAAAAAATTGCCCATGGATTCTATTCAGAGCGGTATCTTGGTGCTCTCCTTGAACTATCAAACCTCGTTCGAGATGATAAGCTGATCCGTCAACCCCTTTTGCTTTGCCAACCAAGCGAGTGCGTTACGCCCGTTGAGAAGATAGGGGCTGTATGCCGCAGCCTACGGAGGCGTACAGCCCAATCTTAGGCGCAGGACGGCGTGCCACAGGGGTGCGCCACGTCCATTACATATTGGCGACCACGTGCCGTTCGCTCTCTCCTCCTCGACCTTGGCTAGTCGTGTTCGATCGCCCGCACCTCCGTCTTTTCGTCCCGCCCACCATCCCTTCTCGATCGACTACCGTCGCCCGTTGGCCGCCCGACCCGCGAGTTCGCTCGCGTCTCGGCGCCCCGGTTCCCCCAGCCTCTCCCGGTTGTGCGGCGGTTGTCCGTCTAGTTTAGCATTTCACGTTTATTCATTTTGTAATTAGCACATTCAATACACGTCGCGCTCGCCCTCCTTGGCCGATGCGTTCATTATCCATCGCAGGATCGCGCTCCGTTGACGCATCAGGCGGCCATAGTCTAAGATGAAAACATCATCCTCGGGCCTGACGGTTACGCCGAAAGTGGACAGCAGACGCTATGTATTTTGATGATTCTTAATCCCCGATGACACACTAGGGACCTTGAGATTTCCTCGCCGTAAGCATGGATTGTTCAATATTACTCGATCTAGATTATTCGTTGAGTAGATGAGGCCCAACACGGCAGTAATAGGTTGAGGCCAGAGGTTGTTGGATTTACAATCATACGCGTGCATGTATGTGGCGTGTTTCTACTCGTTTCTCGTCCATCTCCGATATCATGTGCGAGTTCGCGGGGACCCCCTCTCCTTCCTCAGTTCTCTACCTTCGTAGTTGAGCTAAGGTCTTGTAGTTTTTTGTTTCTTTTCTTATGTATTCTTTTCTCACTGTACCCTGTAGTACGATTGTATTTAGCCACCGGAACCTCCCTGCGTGAGAGTACTCAGACAACCAATGGCATGGGAACCTCGTGCCTCGGACCCACACTCCTGGCTGCTTGGCACGCTCATGTTATGTTGAAAGTCGTAGCTCAAGAGACTCTCGATACCTAGGTGCACCCAGATTCATGTTCGCTATTTGAATAGCCTGATCTATAGTGTTCTTTGTCTATATTTGCTTTTTAAAAAACCTAGTATTCATCGCCGATGAAAGCTAGTCGTTTGTCGATGGATTCTCTTGCGCTCAGACTCCTCTTGCGTTTTCTTTGGCTATGCGTTTCTTGCTCACCAACCCCTATTAAGGCGGTAAGTATAAACAATACTCAAATAAATTTACACAATATCATATTACATGGTGCTAAGTATATGCAGATAAGGCCAATAGATCATTGCGTTGTAAGCAGACGGGGGCAAGTGTGAGAAGTATTACTGTAGGTTGGGAAGTGCGCTTTTCTGCCACATTCTTTTTTGTTGATTGAGCAGATGAGATAATGATTATGCGCTCTTAGCTGTAAATTATTGTTCTTAGCCAAAATGTCTAAACTAATCGATGCTGGGTTTGCGCTTCGAAGTCGGAAGCCCCGACCTGGCGCTTAAACTTTATAGCCACTAATTGTCAATAGGACTAAGGTTCGCCGTCGAATTAGCCGTCGTAGAAGAGGTGAGAGATTGAATATCGAAGGAGTAGTGGATTCATTTATTTATCACCTCTTAGGACTCATTTCGGTGGCTTACGAGCAGTATATGTCGCAGATCTCGAGCCATGGAAGTGTGTCTGGTATGATATTTTATCTGTTCAAGTTTGGAGAGGCAACTCACAATGTACCTTGGAATGGGTGAATTGCTTCAAACTACTTGCGTAGTGTGGCGTGGCGGCCTGAGAGGAGGTAAGTTGAATGCATTGTGTACTGTGGCACCAATCGATCCTTGATGCTATACTAGTCTTGACAGCCTAATCAGTGCCGCCTTTACGCCACCCCAAACTGGCCAGGCTACTCCAGCGTCAAATAGGGTTCAATCTTATTTATGCGCAGACTTTGTGGTCTACGTCTTGTGTCATAGCCTCAGCCGAATTTCAACCGAAAAATAATCTCTCTCAATCTTTGAGGGTATTTTATTTCAGCAGTTCATCTTTCTTGCCTGCAGAATCTGCTGCTGTCGTCCTATTGTACCTTTCATCGAACTTTGTTTGCTAGCTCAGTTGAATAGTGCCATCGACGAACAACCTTCTTTGAGCCTCCATTGGGCAAGGACACATTGTTTCACAGGCATATAATTTCAATTTACATTGATACGGCTTTATCTGGTAAGCAAGGCATATCACACCTTCGCAACGGGCAGGCTTGATTGACTGACGGTGGTCGCATAGAACCGAAGTCCAGGGATGAGAGCCTGGTATATGGCCTCCATGAGTTGAACCCGCCATACCATGGTCTTGAAGGTTCGCATTAAAACTGTATTCAGACACGGTCAGATGGGCGTCATCTCACCTCGTCGAGTCCAGAGCTCTTGCTAAGGTACTCCTGAATGAGCTGTGCGTCCTGCAACACCTTTAAACCAAATCACATTAAATATCGATGATTACTGATGCAGATCGATTGGTAACGGACCATGCTGCGAATGCTCGAAAAATCATCGAGCCGGGCATAGGTCTGGTGTAGATCCTGATCCAAACCGTCGAGTGCAGCCTTGAGTGCTTGAAGATCCTTCAGCTGCGCGTTAAGGCGGTCCATTTCGGCCTTCTTGATCACCTGCTCCTCTCTAGCGGCTACACAGAGGCGAATAGTTGAGTTCAATATCGGGTCTTTGGGCTCAAACCTACCGTTCCCAGCCTGGAGGGCTGTAACAAGCTTAGCTGTTGCTGCAATAATTGCGATAGTGGCAGCAGTCTGTTCGACGAGTCAATATTGTTAGGAGTACAGAATTTAACCTCTCACAATCAAGGAAACCAGGACACCCGGGCCCGCGGCTCCAAAGGCAGGAAATGCAGCGAGCACGACGGTAACTCCGATTGCGCCTCCTACCCCCGTGGCGCCCAGTGCAATGGCTGCCTCTTTTACCTATAAAAAGAACTTAATAATGAGGCATGTGGGGTCACAGATATCGATATACCGTCTTGTCGGCTCTAAGCCGTAGGATTGGCTTTTAGCGCCAGCCCAACATATGCCAGCCACTCCACTTACGCCTCAATATCCTTCTGTAGGTCTGCAATTCGGGCTTTGACTGCCTTGATTTGTTCGTTCAGTTGCGCGCTCTGTGCTTCAAAGAATGCTCCGTATTTCTTGGAAAAGGCTTCGATATCGCTGTACAACTTTGAGAAAGAATTCACTCGAGGGGCCGGTTTGGCTGACGCTCGCTAGAACAAACATCAGCTCTGCTGCAGATTATCCAAGTTCACACTGACCATTATGAAAGAGGAAAGCTCCTCTTTTTTCTCCTCCATTGAAATGCGCGGATCCCTGATTAACGGGAGAAGCACCTTGGCAAAAGCTGCCGTCACGAGCGGTTAAGACTTCATCGAGCAGGGCCTGGAAGCGGAGACACACATTGCAACTGCACGATTGTATCCGTCGCCGCATCGCGGGAGCTCCACAAAAGTGAGATGAATCGCTAGGAGCTTTATGTCAGAATAAGGCCAATCTAAACCCATCTCATACCTGTTGATATCCGGCCCAGGTGGGCTTGAGCTTTTCCAACGGTTTACCGTCGGTGCCAGTGTATCCAGCTGCGTCCACGGATCCCAATTCATTCTTGATTCGCTCGAAAGATTGGTACATGGCCATTGCTGAATCAAACAGGTCTTGGATCTCCTGTATGAGCTGGTGAGCGATTGTAGGCTCGGAGGCCGTTTTGGTCATCGCAGCGTAGGCGGCATGGAGAGATTCGGCTGGAATACCGTTCGTCTTGAGTTGCTGTATTTCGCCCATTGCCTGAGCATAAATCGGGTTCGCCGTCATGGTCGATTCTAGCGTCGGGTTTGGAGTGTAAACTCGGTGGTGGGATGGGAGGTTCTTGATTCCTGTGGCAGACCTTAAAGGGGACTCAGTACTATGGATAGCTGATTGGAAGGCGCAACAGCGCAGCGAGTACTCTCCACGTCACGGTTTAATTCGGCCCCGAACATCAACGTATGGATCTAGGCCAAGAAGTCCAACCCCTGGGGAAGGAATACGCCGTAATCAGTCGTATTGGGGGATGGCACAACCTTTGAAAATCCTCAGTCACCCACGCAGATCCGTCGCCGTCCCAATGTAGTATGATCGCCCCTCAAGATAGTGCTTGTTCCGTTGGTCATTATCTAAAACCTGCAGTTTGGTTTTCAGACCATGGATCAAAAGTAGGGTATCCAAAATCGGATCCACCATCTCCTCGTGCCTTGAGCGTGACTATGTCGGAACCTCTTAGGAGGCTGAAAGTCCTTTCAAATTTCATTGATAGAATCAGCTGTGATCTTCAGCCATGAGATGGCGTCAGGTAATAGTATCAGCGGCTTGACAGGATTTTCGGGCTTGGGAAGGGGATATCCTTTTACCGCGCATATGCACTGCGTTGTACATAATCCGATCCTTAATACTCAATAGGGGATTTGGCCCAGTTTTTCATACGACTTACAGTTCATGGAGTCGAGGCCAAAATATGCCGAATAGCACTTTATTTCCTCCTCCTTCCTGCGCCCCGGAGTATAGCTATAGCCATTCGGTACACGATCGCAGCACAAGTGGATCTTAGTCGACGCGATCGGAAATCCGATCAACGCAACTCGCATGATTGTCACTACCATTCTTAGCAAGGTTCTTTCCACTCTATATCGGGTATCAGGTGAGCGCGGGTATGACCACTTGGGCAATACTGTCCATGTGGATCCAATCTTAAGCCGCTATACAGATTGTTCCTGGGTAGCTCCGTGCACTCATCCTGTTCCACCTTTTCCGAGTACCTGGCTGGGCCCTTTTGGATGTCCTGGCAATACTTTGATTCAAATCTCCGTTGCCAAATTTTCGATCGAGGGGATGGAGGGTTATAGTAATACAGTTGGAGCCTAACACTCATCCCGATTTTTGTTGATGAAATTCGAGCTGCTTTAATGATAGCTGACACTGAATCTGCTCCGCTGCTAAAATCCAGCATTTTGCGGCACTATAAAGCAGTCTACTCGTTAGAGATGCGTGTCAAATAAACGACCCAGAAATCACAGTACTCATTCATTCATGAATTCCGACAAGCTTCTTCACGATGCTCAGGGCTAACATTCGGGGTAATTCTCAAGCAGCTACCTGGCAAGACCCGCTAATTGTACATCCCCGAATATTTCAGCCCGTGGGCGACGAGTAAAATTAACGATGTACTCTATCCATCTCGGATCTCTCGGGATAAAGATGCACTTGGCGTCAAGAATAGAGCTGAGGAGTAGGAGTTGAGCAAATTTTGCTTGAAGAGTGCTCGGCCCTGAAACTTCGACTTGGGTGGGACCAGGTTCGCCTGCGTTGTCTGACAAAAGAGTTGTTTTTCGGAACTTTCTGATGTCCCCTCGTGCTGTGCGGTGTGACATTACACGCCCGCTACATCGCAAGGGCCCGTCATGAGGATTCAGTATGACATCGATTGTTATTCATTTATACATGGCTGCGTGACAAATAACGTCAAACCTGTTTAAGCTGCAGAGCCCGACTTTGTAACGTTCGTTCCATAGTATTGCAACGCGTTCTTGACGTGATTATAGGCACCTTGGGCGATTGATACGTCCTAACACGCTTCAGCTAAACATCCATCGCATATAGTTTATCAACATTACTTACGCGCACAATACCACTCTCCGAGATGCTGATCGCACGTTGGAGGTGTTCTGCATCGGTCTTTTGCTAAGGGCCACACAAGGTCAGAGCCCGCCTACGAAATTTCTGAACCTCACATACATGTAGCCAAAGGGCTGAAAATGCGCTTCCAACCCGATCGGGAATAGTATCGAGGCCGGTACAAATCTCCCGTACACTGTTTTGGACTGTAGTGATAAGGTCCTCCTTTCTTTGACGGTGTCCGTAATGCGCTTTATATTCGTCTCGTAGTCGACCGGAATCTCGGGAGGGGCTAAAAAAACTATTGAGACGAGGATAAACACACCAATTGGCCGTGAACATACGCTTGCGAGAAAACAGCCCCATGATTCCATGACTTGCGTGCGCGGCCTCAGCCTGATGCCTCCTGTGGGGAATAGCTATAGGAGTGTGTCACGAAGATGCGGTTTTGATACTTGCTTCTGTTCCTCGCTCAACTTTTCTAGTTTGGCGATTTCGTCTCGGCCATTAGCTATTTCCGGGGTCAACTTATCCTGGAGGTTTTCAGTAAAGGATCCAAGTTGTTGCTTGAGCTTTGCGATTTGCTCAAACGCGTGCTCGCTGGTGAGCAAATTCGGGGCCGGCGACTAGCATATTACTCGAAGGTCAATCTCGATACGCGCACACTTGGGAAAGAGTACTGACGTCAATGAAAGCTTGGAGGGTCTCAATCTTTTCTCGCTTGCTGTCTTCCGGACTACTCAGAGCTGGAATGATGATATCGACGAGCCCTACGCAGCACGTAAAAAATGTAATTGGATGACAGTCACCCCACTTACTTGTCGTTCGCGTCTTGAGTTGTGTCGCCGTATTCCTCGAGAACCACATGAGGTTCGTGTAGATCTAGGCGCGTAATCAGCATCTAGCGGGGTCCGTCCAGTGCCCTCACCCACCTCTCGGATGCTGGCCCATTGGTGACTTGGTGCGTCGGGGCTCTCGTCAAACATCTCCTCGCGCTTGAGTGCAACGTAGACTGTCTGGAATTGGTCATCGGTCCTGATTGTCTCGTTCGAAAGCTGACGGATTGCCGTAGCCAAGTCCCGGTTTTCAGCCTGCAGTGCGTCGGCAGTGGTGTAGTAGGCGGGAGGCAGGTCCATCGGGGGGGGGGGGATTGGGGGAGGATCGACTGAGGCTGCTCGAGGGAAAGGTCAGGTTGCGCGACGATCGATCTGGGCGCATTGGCCACGCCCAAATCCAAATCAATCACTTGACCGATCTATTCGCTTCCGCTCTTCCCCGGAACAGAACCGGCCCTTATTACCTTGATTAAGGAGCACCAGGTTTGTTCCGGGTGGTTGACCCTGCCCCATCGGATGTAAGGAGCCGAAGGCACCCTCGAACGCGTCCGCCGTGATCCGGGGGGTGCTCTCGACCGGGAGTTGCCTGTCCGGTTTAGCTGGTGTCTGCGCGCTTGTCTCTGACCACTTGCGAACCGTCACCATGCTCAGCGGGATCGTGTTCTGTGGGGGACATACAAAAGGGGGCCGTGTTTCCACCCCTCTTCATAGCGTCCCATCCGCGATTTACTGCTTGACACTACTCTAGTTCATCTGCGATCTTTCATCATGTCGACTACGGCTATTCTTCCGACTCAAGCCGCTGTCATGTCCGATATCGAGCGGCTCAAGAAGAAATTGGCCGAGCCCGCCAGCCAGGAAGCGGCTGAGGCTGCGATGGCCGCTGCTATCAAGGACCCCAAATACGGCGTCGAACAGAAGCTCCTCGAACAAGTCCAGGCTCTCGGCGACAGCGCAAAACGCGTCGATGCCGCCTTCACCACCGTATCCACTCAACTCGCGTCTATTGACAACAACAACTATCTCGACCAGAACGGAAAACCCGTCAAGAAGCTCAAGCCGATCTGGGATGGCTTTCACCAGGTATGTCAGCTCACGGCTCCGTTCCGACTGCTGCGTCACTCAGGCCGCTTACAGAGGTTCAAACGGTATCTTTGGACATCTCGAGATACCGCTACGGACACGGCGACATACATTTTGAGTGAGTCGAAATCTCGGGCAGAATCCATCGTTTCTCACTACCTCTTCCAGGCTTTTACAAGGTGATTTTGCCAGCAATCGAACAAACCCTCTTGGACGCCTCGCAACCGGGAGTAACATATTCGGAGAAAAAAGAGATGATCAAAGACATTCGTGCAGACCTCCAGCGTTTCATCGAGGTTATTATGCAAACCAACCGCCCCACTACCGACCCGTACTAACGCACCAGTTTACAGCGACCTAACCCCGCGACTCAGGCATCAAACCGCCCTGTCCCTGCGGGTGCAGACCCCTACACGGTCGCTCAAGCTCACTCCCAAGACTTTTTGGACCTCAAAGCTGAAATCGAAGCGTTCGCGGGCACTTTTGACAACTTTGCTGCCGGCACACAAGCCACTTTGAATGCCGAGCTGCTCAAGGTAACCAATCAAATTAATAGCATCACGGTGGAGATTGCAGGGTGCGATTCCATGCCAACGTTATGATTGACATCATCTGACGACATTGATTTCATTTTGCAGTTATGACACTGTGGTAATTATATTTTTCGTTAATTTGAGACCGGTGCATTTGATTAACTCCAAAACCACTACAGGTTAAAGCCATGGGTATTGCCATGGGCGCGACAGCTGTGGGTGCTGGCGCTGCGGCCGCCGTGGCATTTTTTTGCGGCCCATGGGGACCCATGATTTCACTCGGGATCTTGGTAAGATACACTACAGACTCTGCTGCTCATAGTGAGCGAATCAGCCGATTTATTTCAGATTACGGGCGCCTTGGCAGTTATTGCAGAACTGGGAACCCTTATCGCATACCTCAAGAAAAAAGCCGGTAAGCTATTTGAGCAGCCGCAACAACCGCCCACTTGCGTACCTTTCAATCAGACGCTGAGGACGAATTGAACAAGGCCAAGGCGAGGAAGGCGGCCTTGGAAAAAGAGTTAGATACACTCAAGGCTGTCAAATCCCTGCTTCAGACTCAAAAGACGGACATCACGTACATTTGCCAGCGCCTCGATCAATTCGCGAATATCTGGGCCATGGTGCGTCTAGGAAAATAACTTTTAATCACGTGGACACGACTCGATTGTCAACAACAGGTCGCTAGCAACGCTCGAGAGGTCGATGGACTGCTCGCGAACGCAGCAGAACCTACTTCTTCTCTCACTGTAAGTACTAACAATTCTTATCCAATCGCTTATATTGACGGACACGCACTTGAAGACCCTTTCCGGAAATATTGCTATGCTCAAATCCGGCTACGCCGCGCTATACAGTGGCTTGAAGGCTTATGCTACGAATGTTGCTGGGTCTGGTGTCTCCAAGCCCACTGCGTAAGAAGCCAATCCGTCGTGCAGGCATCGCGGCCGGAACCCATCGTCTCATGTCGATTTAATTGACCATTGAATGTGATGAATGAATAAAGTCTTTCATTGCCTGTTGTGTTGCTGGACACAACTCATAAGCACTTGAATGCACAGGTGAACGTGCTCACGATCATCCTGGTGTAGCAGATTTTAACACGAATAGGTGACATGAAGTGTAGTGGTATTTGCCATAAATTGGTAAATCTTGGAAACAAACAAGTGTTCTTGCAATGTGTCACGGTTCAACAAAGTTAAATGTTCCCCTTCGAAGATGTAGAGCTTTTTTGTCATGAGCGCAAGGCATATACTTACCCGCTGCAGCCCTTTTATGGTGTCCAGTTGTTTGGCCAGAGTCGTCAGTTTGATATAGGTATAGTCTAGTAGTAACCCTCTGTAATCTCTCCCCTCTCTTCCCCCTCGTGTTTATGTACTTGCGAGTGGCTTCGACATGGGGTCTGGCCTCGAAGTGGCTCTAATAAATCTGAGTTTAAAAAGCAAAAAAAAAGCACGAGGATGTTTGATTTTCCCGTCTTGCTCATGGTAGGCACGGGTGTGCCATCCACGTTACAAAACTGCCCTTTGCCAATCTGAAGCCCGATTGAATCTGCAGCCATGGAACATGGAAAACTAGGCATGGGGGAGGGGTACAAGCATCTATGGCTGACTTGGTACTATGTAAGAGGTGCACCTCCACGCCACCAAGGCCTCAACTGCGCACAGGGAGTGCGCTCCAAGGACGCAGGGGTGTTATGGATCACTAACATTTTCTATTATTTTAGTCTGCTCTGCCAACCTCAAGCGATGCCTCTGTAATTAAATTGTGAAATACTTGAATTTGTATGCACTCTGAAATGTACTATTTTCCGTTCCATTAAATAGTACAAATTTCCCGCTCTCCAATGCATATTTTATTAAGTTTTTACGATAAGATCTCAGAGAGATACAGAGCTTGCGATATTTCCTCTTATCAGGAGATATTGATTACAACATCGCACCGCTCATATCTCGGCAACCGCTTACGCTATCAAAGCAATCTTGTGCTCTATCGATAGCTAATCTTCGGCGGTATCTGCTGCCCGAAGATCGTTGCGATCCACCAGATCCTCGTGCTGGAATGGCCTGAAGATCATTAGAATCTTACTGGACCATCAATCAAGATCTAATGACTCCAGTGAGTCAGGAGAGCTTCCCAAATTGATCCAGAAGCTTCTCTGACTCACTTTATGACTCACTGAGATGTAGCCTCCATTCATTACATGTATATACTATGATAATATGATCTACAAGCCAATAGCAGGTCTCAGATGCATCAATGCCTTTGATCCACACCCTGTCTTTACTCTTTTATCCTATACTGGGCTAGGGTGTACCCCAAGTATAGCAGTACCCTCTTTTGATGATCGCACTGGCATGCATGTATCTATTTGGCTCTGGAATGCCCTCCTCAGGGTATAAAAGGACCTCCTCTGAGGCCCTTCCAGACCACCTTCCCTTCACTACTCAACCCAGACTGGTTATTGGTTCCTTTTCTCTTTCTATTTCTCTTGTCTGTGCGTGATTTCTTATATAACTAGTACTGAGGAATAAAGTACCATATTAGTTATATACTGTCTGATTCATTGTATCTTATATACAGAGATATATAAGGATACAATATTGCCTGATTGAGTGTGACATTAAGTACTGGCTATTAGAGGAAATCTAAGTACCTGTAGCTGAGGAAGTACACGCATTAGGCAGCCCACCATCTATCCTATAAGCTATCGCTTAAGTCTAGTATTAAGATTAGTATCAGTTAGTCCAAGCGACTAGGGCTGAACTACATTTAAGATATTTAAGGGAACCTGACCATAGTAGTCTTGCTCTTTATGCCTATAAATTAGTCAGTTTACACTGTGAAAGATTAAGACTACCTTGAGTGTTACTTGATTGCATTGCAACTGCTTTGAGCCTTCTTACTCTAGTCTAAGAAGTATTGAGTACAATTAGTGTATACTAACATATCTACATTTGCTTAAGCTCTAGATATTCAAGTGTACCCTGACCCGTAACATTGGTGAAGCGACCCAGGTCCTTACATCAAGTAACTATCAATTAACATTGCCATTTTTGGTCAATCTATTGCCCAAAACGGAATTTCTCAATTTTGACCACTCTGTGTATAGAAATACTTTTCTTACCACAGAATACAACAACTTATCTTGGGCTCTTGAGATAGATCCTGTCTGGATTCAAGCCCCAAACCCTACAATTACTGTTTTAGGTTATAGTAGTATTGGTGGTCCACCCCCACATATTACTCTGACATTTACCTTTAGGAATTATAGGCCATATATTCCAATAAATTCAGTATCAAGTGCTCTAAGTGCTGGACTTGAATTTGAAGTCTATATTCAACATCTTCCTGATCAACCACAACCAATAAAAGTTCAACACACATTTATTAGGTCTTTCTGGTCACCCCATACCAGCTACTGGGATACAGTTTATCAAGCCATTTATCAATTTGTAACTGAAACTTATTTTGAAAATTATTCCTAAGTACAAATTCATCTTGAATTGGAGAAGAACTGTTATGGCCAGTACTTCAAATATGTCTGTGCATGTCCCTGGAAGTTTTTGGGACAGTACACACCACCCATTACCACCAGAAGATCCTTATGCATTGGATTCCATGGTAGGAAGTGATGCTGGAGGTAGGCATGTACAATCAGACTATAGTTATCATCACCAGGATACTGTAGATTATGAACAATATTTGCCCATCCCTCCTAATGGATCTAGTTCATATATTGCTCTTACTCCTAGAGAGCAAAGGCATCTGACTTACCAACCTGCTGCTACTAGGATGACAAACCTAACAAGGATGCATCCAGAGATAGCAGAGAGGAGAAGGTTAGTTAGAGCAGTAGGTAGGAAGATATATGAAAGTCCTCATCCTCATGTAATGCACATTAAATATCCATCATTGGGTGTAGAGAATTCTTCAAGGATCTCTTACAAGAATTGGATTATTTATGTACATTTAGGCCAGAATGGTCTTGGTCTGCATCTGGAGAACCTGTCATGTTCATTGACTTGAACAGGCATAGGAGTTTTAGGACTAAGCTCTCTGCTTTCAAGTCCCAACTACTCCCTGTTAGGAGCAGGCATCCTATACCTCACCCAGATGTTCCTGCATTCCCTGAAACTAGGAAGCATTTTGCTTTCAGTAAGAAACAGCATGAAGTTGCTTGTGTATTATTCAGGGATGAAGTTGAGCGCTTTTTGGCTTACCTCTTTATTGAACACCAAGCTATGCAAGACCTTGGTAAAGGGAAGCAAAGGGAGCTCAATGAAATAATGTGGGAAAATTCTGAAAGCAGATCCAAGACTCCAGAATATGCTCCAGCCCCTCATCCTAAGCATACTATTGACTCAATTAGATCTCCTACTGGTCGTCTAGAATTCAAACCTCTAGAAGTTCAGGAGGATCCAGATGAGCCAGTGAGTGGTGGAGAGGAGCTAGTTCAAATAGAAGAGCAGGAAGTGGAAGATATCACAAGGATAGCAGATGATTCTGCTGAGGATACTACCATGACTGCAATTCAACCTTCTGGATTTGCATCTACTTCAGCTATGGCTCAGGGAAGGAGCTTCCTTGGCCCTGTAACTAGTTCTCCAGCTAGACCAGAAGCTTTAGGTGCAATTACTCCTATAAGGACTCCAAGTGAGAAGAGACTACAAGCTCTATTTACTCCAGAATCAGTTTCTCAAATAGAAGCTACTCGCATTCTGGGAGTTAGAGGTCCTTCTACTTACTTGGAAGTTATCTAGGAACTTCATTTACCCCTGTAGAGAAAGACTATCCTAGACGCATAGGAGTAGGTCCTAGGCAATCAGGAAGAGTGCTAGAACCTCTATTACCTCCTGCTCAAGTGACTGAAGCTGGTACTTCAGCTTTAACCACTATTGGAGAAGTAAATGAGGATGATACTGATCAGGACCAGGACTCTCCCTTGGTAAATAAACCTGCTAGACACGTCAATCTTTGACAATGCTATTAGAAAGGAACCTTTCAGGGGTCGACTTAGCAAAGGTCATGCAGTCACTATTGAGGAAGAGTTTCCACCTCATGAACAGTATACTGGAAGACCAGCATCTCCTTACCCACCTAGGGAGCCAATAACCCCTTCTAGGCCAGTAAGGGATGACTCTGGGACTGTCCCTCAAGGAGCTGTTCCCCTTATTGTTACTACTAGTGAAGAAGACTCTTCTGAGGAAGAAGCTAGGAGACCTAGGCATAGGAGTTCTAATAGAACTTCAGATGCTGAAGCAGGCAGGCCTACAGAAGATCATAGGGCTGAAGGTTTTAGAGAGCCTACTGGACCTTCTGTAACTATGACTGGAGATCCTTCAAAGATGCCAGTTTATAGTCCTGAAGGGAATACCTTATTAGGTTTCCAGCCATTAGTACCTCAGTCACAATTACCTGCTGATGCTAGCATACATGCCACAAGTCTCTAGACCTACTGAAGCTGAAACATTTAGAACTCAGAGGTTTGATCCTTATCAACCCTTTGTGATAAATCTAGGACCAGGATTCTCTGGTCTGGCTTCTACTCCACCTAGGAGGCCACCAGGACCTCCTCCCACTGGACCTCCTGCCTCTAGTGGTAGGAATTTCTCAGAGGAGTGCAGGTCCACCTAATCCTCCAGGAGGAGGACAGGGGCCACCTAACCCTCCAGTAGGTCAAAGTTACCCTCAGCAAGGAGGAGGACATGTTCCTCATATTCCTCCCATTCCACCTATTCCACCCAATACTCCTAGGCCACAAGGACTACCAGGACCACCAGGACCACCTGGACCTCCAGGGCCCCCTGGAAATCCTCCTAATGGTCCTTATCCTTGGATTCAAGGCCCTCCAGGACGTCCAGGAGACCAAGGTCCCCCTGGAAGGGATGGCAGGGATGGAAGAGATGGTCCACCAGGTCCACCAGGTCCACCAGGCCCAGAAGGCCCTAGAGGAGCTGGAGGAAATGGTAACAATAACAACCAAAATAATCGACCTCATCTAGACATGAAATTGAAGCCTGAAGTGATACCAGAGTATGATGGTGATCCAGATGAATTATATGAGTGGATAGACCAAATCATCGTTATATAGCCATGGGTTTAAATGAGAACAACAGACTCACCCTGACTATCCCATTCAGGTTTACTGGAGATGCTAAACAATGGTGGTATCAGTTCAATGAGGAACAAAGGCTTAGAATGTCTACAGATTGGAATCAGATGAGAGCTCGCTTAATTAGTTTCTTTTGGACTCCTACTTGGATTACCAAGGCTAGGAACAAAGCTTTGGCAGCCAGGTTCAAGGATTCAGGCAACAATAAAGAAACACCAGTTCAGTATGCACTTCGCAAAAAGAAACTGCTTGACATGGTTGAAGATTGGGATGACCTCACTATCATTGCTGAAGTGGCTAGGTCAGCTCCTACACAATGGAGAACTATAGTCAACCATGAGGATATTGCAGACTGGTCCACCTATGTGACTAGAATTAAGGAACAAGAAGATTTATTGCAAGATTGGCCTGCCATATGAACAACCAAGCTACCTATGACACAGTCAAGGAAGTGATCAAAGCTTTGAAGGCTGAAAAGCATCAGAAAAAGCATGGTCACAAAGCTAGTGCTCATGCAGTAAATTCTTCTAACTCTAAGTTCAAGTCAAAGCAGCCTGATAAATTCAAAGGCTATAAGAGGCCCTTCCCTCCAGACAATTCTAATGTTTCCAAACATAAGAAAGGGACTCCTAAAGCTAGAGGAATGAGAGGCTGTATTCATTGTGGAAGTCTTATGCACTATGACAAGGAGTGCAAGCATAATAAATCTAATGCTAACAATGTCCAAGTTTATTTTGCTGAAACTATTGAAGCTGAACAAACTGCTTATGCTGAATATGAAGCTGCCTGCAATGATTCTGATCCTGAATCATCTGAAACTGAGCCATCTGAAGACCAAGAGGAAGAATCTGATTCTTCTAGCTCTTCTTCTGACTCGGATTTTTAATTAATTCCCAGCCTTCTGAATCTAATGAGACAGAGGACTTGGGAGTAAATGCAGATGACCAGGATATACAGGCAGTACACAATTATAATGCATTAGCAAATCAAACAATGGCTACCAAATCATTTTCTATTCAATTATCTACAGGAATGAGCCTCTTGACCTTAAATCAATCCCTGAGGATAAAACTATTACTCTTAAAAAGGTGATGGAACGTCCTTCAGGAACTCATTTCTTGGGAACTAGACCTACAGTAGCTATGGCTAGGGTAGGGAATGAAGAAGGCTTAACAGAAATTACAGTTGACTCAGGCTCTGATATTACCCTGATTAGCTATAATTTTCTGACTAGCTTGAAACAACCTCCTAAAGAGAAATCTGGCCAAAAGATAAATCTTATTCAAGTGACTGGTAAAACTAGTATTACAGGATATGTAGTATTAGACTTAACCTTCCCTACTAAGGATGGACCTGTAAAGATGCAGGTAGAAGCCTATGTAGTGAAAGGAATGAAAGTACCTTTCATTCTGGGTAATGACTTTTCTAACCAATATAGAATCTCTTTAGATCGTCTTTCCTCTCCTAGCAGAATACTCTTTGGCAACTCTGGTAGGTCTGCTGAAGTGATTGAATTAGAAACTGAACCAAGATTGGATGAAGCTGGAAATGTATTTCAAGTTTACACTAGACCAGACTTCAAGACAAACCTAGAAAGAAGAGCCTTTCACAGGAAAAAATCTTCTAAGAAGAAAGCCTTAAAGAAAGGGCCTGAAGGTGCTACCCCAGTTAAATTAGCTAGGGATGTATTTTTAAAGGCTGAATTCATTACACAAGTGCCTATTCTAGTTGAATTCCAGGAAGGACAGCAAGAAGGTTTTATTGAAGGTAGTCTAGAAAGTAATAATGGAACCTTGGATGTTCATGGAACTACAGACAGCATCATCACTCCTAATACTAATACTATTCAGATAACTAACTTTTCTCAGAGGCCAGTGCATTTACCCAAAGGACATGTCATAGGATATATGCATGACCCCAAGATTGCATTGGATAAAGAAAAAGATTTGCCTGAAGAACTTAGGAAAGCAGGAGAAGCCAAGGCACATCTAATAAATACTCTTATGAAGGAAGTCAAAGTACCTTCTCCTACTGTTGAAGAGATTGAACTCTCAAAGCAGCCAGAAGGAGGCCCTAAAACTGCTGAACTGCCTGACCCAGAGCCAGTCCCTAGGGAAAGACTCTTGGCAGAAGTACATTGGGGAGACAATTTGACTCCAGATCAGAAGAAAAGCTTGCAAAAAGTGGTGAAAAAGAACTTTGAAGCTTTTGGATTAGATGGCAGACTTGGTAATTACCCAGCCAGGGTAGAGATTAATCTCAGACCAGGTACAAAGGAAATTGCTTTAACTCCTTACAGGCCAAGTGAAGAAGCTAAAGCTGCTATAGACAAGCAAATAGATGATTGGTTGCGCTTAGGTGTAATTGAGGAATCTAAGAGCCCTTGGGGCTTCCCAGTGCTTGTAGTATGGCGGAATAATAAGCCTCGCTTGTGCATTGATTACAGGAAGCTTAATGCAGTAGCTATACCAGATGAATACCCTCTACCTAGGCAACAAGACATCCTTCATTCACTTGAAGGAGCCCAATATCTCAGTACTCTAGATGCTCTAGCAGGCTTTACTCAACTCCAGATAAAGGATGAGGATAGGCCTAAGACAGCATTTAGATGTCACAGAGGACACTTTCAATTCAGAAGAATGCCTTTTGGATGGAGAAATGGACCTCCAGTATTCCAAAGGGTTATGACTGATGTTTTGGCCCCATTCTTATGGATATTTGCTCTAGTATATATAGATGACATTGTGATATACAGCAAGTCATTTGAAGACCACTGTGAGCATCTAGACAAAGTATTAAAGGCCATTGCAGACTCTGGATTGACTCTTTCTCCTGGTAAATGCCACCTTGGATATCAATCTCTGCTCCTTTTAGGACAAAAGGTGTCCAGACTTGGCATGTCTACCCATAAGGAGAAAGTGGAAGGCATTCTACAATTAGAGGAACCTAAGGATATACCTACATTACAAACATTCTTAGGAATGATGACCTACTTTTCAAGTTATATTCCATATTATACTTGGATAGTAGCTCCATTATTTAATCTCTTAAAGAAGAGTGTCAAGTGGAAATGGGATAAATTGGAATCCCATGCTTTCAAACTAGCTAAGCTAGTCCTAGCCAATGCACCAGTTCTCTCTTACCCAATACCAGGGATGCCCTATAGGCTTTATACTGATGCATGTGACTTTGGAATAGCTGCTATTTACAGCAAATTCAAACCATGAAACTTAAGGACCTGAAAGGAACTAGAGTTTATGATCAATGTAAGAAAGCTCACCAAGAAGGGTTACCTGTCCCCAGGTTTATTACACCTGACTCCAAAGGAAAGGTCATCCTGACTGGGGGGGCTGATGGTACTGAAACTTTTGACTATGAAGATACTTGGAATGAAGACTTTGAAGAAACTGAAGTACACATAGAGCGAGTCATTGCCTACTGGTCAAGACTCTCAAATCAGCTGAGACAAGGTACTCAGCCACTGAGAGAGAAGCTCTAGGTGTAAGAGATGGTCTAGTGAAATTCCACATGTATCTTGAAGGTGCTAAAGTTGTAGTAGTGTCAGATCATGCTGCCCTTAAATGGAGTAAGACTTACCAAACTGTGAACAGAAGACTATCTGGTTATGGCATAGTAATAGCTGCCTTTCCAGACCTAGTAATAGTTCATAGAGCAGGCAAAGTCCATACTAATGTTGACCCAATCTCTAGATTAAGAAGAAGGATCCCTAGACAAGATGGACCTTTAGCAGACTTATCAACCCCTCTTACTTTTAACAATGACACTGAAGATGCCTGAAGAATCTGTACCAAGAAATAGGTGTAGACTTTGAGAAGGATTTGCTAGTCCATCGACTATGCATGCTTTAGCCAATGAAGAAAAGCCTTCCAAAGGTTTTAGGACAAGGTTTAAGGTAAGAAACAAAGTATATAAAGCTAATGTCTCTCTTGCTACATCAGGTTTGAATGAGCTACACATCAGTATTAATGAATCTGAAGTTAATCGCTTTTATGAAGCATACACTAATGATCCCCATTTTGCTGATGTACTCAAGAAGCTGCAAGGTGAGTATGATCATCTAAATCCACCCTACAAACAATACAGGATTGGAGAAAATGGTCTTATTTACTTTTGCAGAGATGACAATTACAAGCTGTGTGTCCCTAAAGACTTACAGAAGGAAGTAGTAGCTGAAATACATGACTCTCTTCAAGAAGGAGCTCATGCTGGCTACCATAGGACCTACAACAAAGTAGCTTCACCTACTACTGGCCTAAGATGGTACAAGTCATTAAGGAATATGTGCGCACTTGTGATATTTGTCAAAAGGCTAAGCCTAAAAGACATGGACAAAGAGGTTTTCTTCAATCTATTCCAATTCCTAGTCAGCCTTTTGAAGTAGTAACCATGGATTTTATAATGGATCTTCCTCCTAGCAATGGATTTAATGCCATACTAACTATAGTTGATAAATTGACTAAGTATGCACACTTTATCCCTTGCAATACTTCTATCAATGAGGAAGAGACTGCCAAACTATTCCATGCGCATATATGGACCAAGTATGGTCTTCCAAGACAGGTTATTACTGACAGAGACTCTAGATGGACAGGAGCCTTTTGGGAACACTTAACCTCTTTGGTTGGCATTCAGAGATCGCTTACTACAGCTTATCACCCACAAGCTGATGGACAGAGTGAGATTATGAACCAAACCTTAGAGATTGCCTTAAGAGCTTTTGTCTTTCCTTCAATGGACAATTGGAGTGACCTCCTAAATGATTTTAGCTTTGCTTACAACACCATGGAGCATACATCTACAGGATTTACACCTTCTTATCTTCTTTTAGGATTTGAACCACTTCGACCCTCAGATTTACTACTTCTACTGGTAAAGCTTTAGCCAGACCCTCTGTAGAAGATCCTAAAGCTGTGAACTTCAATGAGATGATGAAAGCTATTCGCTCTCAAGCTCAGGATGCCTTGAAATTGGCTCAGGTTCACATGGAGGATCAATACAACAAGAATCATAGTTATCTTGATCTACAGGAAGGAGATTTGGTCATGCTGAATCCACATTCCCTGAACCTGCTGAGAAATCAGAAGGGAAAAGGAAGGAAACTCCAGATGAAGTATGATGGTCCCTTTGAAGTTCTAGAGAAGCTTTCAGATGTAACTTATCGCATCAAGATTCCAGCCAGCTACAAGATTCACCCTGTGATTAATATAGCTCATCTGGAACCTTATCATAGAGATAAAGATGGTACAGACCGTCCCAAGAAACATCTGAATAGATCTGACTTTGACAAGGAACCTGAATGGGAAGTGGAAGAGATTCTGGATGAAAAGATGATCAAGAAAGGACAGAGAAAACAGCGTCGATATCTTACAAGATTTGTGGGTTATCCACCTGAATGGGATGAATGGTTATCCAGGCAGCAGTTGACAAATGCTCCCAGGATACTCAAGGAATGGGAACTTAAGCAACGCCTCAAGACATCTAAGAAGTCTTAACCCTTTCCTGAAAATCATTCCAAGAACAACACGTGATTTCTCTGTTATTTGTTTACTACAAAGTCATTTTGTAGATATAAATCGGCTGGCATTTACCACTGGAAACACCACACCAACCATGGCCAACCTCATTATCATCATTGCTGTCTCTCCCCATCATCTCATGGTCTTTGCCATCCTTTACTACCTCTACAGTCTAGGAGAAGACTTTATATGGGTCGCACCTGGACAAAAGGTAGTAATGGAGTACTCCAACCTGGAGCGCACCATAACTGTCACTGGCAGGGTGGTGATTTCCCTGCCTACAAGCAGTATTTACCAGCAGGCAGAGGACCCTCGTGGACTGTTAAGCCTGCCAACATCCTCTCCATTGCCTTGGTGAGGAATCGCAGGCAGTATAGTCCCTACAGGGGTCCAGGAAACAGAGGCATGCCCTCTGAGCTTTCATCTGCCTGCAACCATCCTGTACTGTAAGTCCAAAATCTATTTATTGGGTTTAATGCTTATGGTACTGGACAGATCAAATGCAAGGAATGGAGCGACAGCAATACTTAGGATCTTTTCTACAGCTGTAGATAAGATTAACCAAGCTTGGTAAGTCAGATCTTTCCTGATCATCTTATCAAGTCCACTGATCTATTTGGATCGATCACATCTAGTCCCCATCAAGAAACCTTTCCCCTTATCTCCTCTTTAAGTCTTGTACCAGATCTTTCTGTATATAGATTTAAAGTATAAAGTTGTCTGATCCCCTAAGCGATCATCAGAATGAGTCACTGCAAAGTAATCTCAGTTGACTGCTTGGACCGATCACCAACTGTAAGGTTTAAGGACTAGATAAGAAAGATCTGGAAGGATCAGCATGTGATAACTGTACAGATAACAGCAGAGCGCACTCTATTTGGCCAGTTACAAGCTTCTTCTATTTGGAGTAAGCTTCCTATTGGCAACTGGATGTGAAATACATGCAGTATAAGATTTTTGTGTCGTCTCTAAGGTACTACAGCTGTATACTGCACAGTTTTACCCTCTAAACATGTCTGACTACTCAATCGAACGTCCCCAGACTCCCAGCACTCATCTGGACATTCTGGAGCGTCGCTTTATGGGCCTCAGATGGGAACGCACTAGGGTGCGATCTCAAAACAGGCAGAATAGGCGACAATCTAGAAGGGAGGGCATCAAGCCTGCCCCAGATGTTCCCCTTCCAGTGTATCCCAATCCAGCACCTTCTGCGCTTTACCCTCCACTTCCAACTTACCCATTGGAAGCTCCCAGTCAAGGCCCTCATTTTGAGATTGGATGGCCAACTCCTCCCTCTCCAGGGTTGGAGCCAACCCCATTCGATCTGGTTTTGATGCATGGATGGGGCAGAAGAGACGAAAGGCCTGTGCCTCCCCCAAGGAGCATAAGCCCTGTCGATTATGAGGAGTTCCTGGAGAGGATGGACTGGTAAGTTCTTGACTTCGATTGAGTCAAGATCTAAAGCTGATCTGTCTAGGGATTATGCACATCGGCCCCATGAGGCTTCTAGAGAGGCTTCTATACTCTCTGAAGCACCTACTGATGGGGAATATGAGTCAGGAGGAGAGCTTCCTGAATATCAGTGAGTTCGCTTCTCTTGAGTCAAGATCTAAAGTTGACTTGTTTAGACTTGCTTACCCTCCTTCCCCTTCTCCTGAGTACCAGCCAGAATCACCATCTGACTCACTTTCTGATGGAACTGAGTCATCTGGTGACCTTCTGGTGACGGAGTTAGCCTTGGAAAGTAGGGTACAGGAGTTGAATAGGGAACTAGTGGAAGAAGTAGGGAACCTCAGAGCTGCACAAAGACGTCTGAGGGATATCATGGAGACTCATGACATGTACTAGTTTAGTCTGCTTGGAATTTATACTATTGTCCCCCAATTCCACTTGTGTGAACTTAAGGAACAATTTTATAATTCCAAAGATCAAAACAGGACGTCTCCAGGCTATAAAAACTGCCTTGGAGAGCCCTCTCTCCTCAGCAGTTCAACACCCTCCAGTTCTACAGCTCTACCTCTCTCTCATCTTTATATTATCATCTCCTTTCCACCATGCAGACTCCTCCCTTCATGTTGAATGATGTCCAGATTATGGCCAGCATCAACTCGATCCTGTCCTGCAAGCACTTCCATGTGTTTGCTAGTGTCATGCGTCAAGGGGAGAGTAAGTTTTTCAGTAGCCCATCCATCCTTGAGCGCAAGTTCAGGGAGGGCATTGAAGTACAGCACAGTGTAGGTCAGAGCTGGTATAAGGATGGCTGGTACCTAAGTGACCAAACCATTCATGCTCTTACTGATGCTCTATTGCAAGTGCGACTGTGTTGCCACTTTTTGCAATGATGGAGGCCTTAAGAAGGCTGAGGTTTTGAACAGCTTTGGAGTGGACTCACCTCTGTATGCGCAATTTAGGGTGGCAAATATTGCATACCCTCTAGAGCCAGAAAAGGGTTTCCACATCCAGGACTGGCATGAGCCTTTTGATTCCTTCTCTGACCTGATCTACACAGTGGTTCGTCTCCAAATCTGGGGCAATCACATGCTGAGTGCCTTGAACCATCTGGCTCGCTCTAAAGGGCTTGTTCCAGATGAAGGACACCTGCTGGAGCTTCCTCCTGTGCCCTGTGGGATTCTAGCTTTTGCCCAGTGCACCTGGGACAAGTATTTGCTTGAACACCCTTATGGGAGCTGGGAGTTGCCTGCAGATGATGGAGTCCCTGCTGTTTGGGGAAACAATGTAGTAAGCATCTCCTAGTTCATGCTTTCTGCATTTATTGACTCTTAATTAGCGCTACTTGGTGGCCCTATCAGAGGAATATTCTCATAGGACAGCTAAGGCTAAATATGAAGAATGGTGGGCAGGGCAGAAGGATAAGAAGCTTAATGCTCGCCTTAGAATTTTCTTTGGCGATAAAGCCTCTGAGGCTGCAGAACCTTCTATGAGCCCTGAGCCTTCTTTTGGAGATGAAGATTCAGATTCTGAGACTCTCAGTGGCTCCTGCCCTCCTTCACCTCCCAGTACTCCTGAACCTTGTCCTAGTAACAAAGGAAAGGAAAGGGAGCACATTTACATCAGCTCTGATGATGAGGGATATGATTCTCTCTAATGTGAGTTGACATACCAGACTGGGGGGGCTATGTTATGGATCACTAACATTTTCTATTATTTTAGTCTGCTCTGCCAACCTCAAGCGATGCCTCTGTAATTAAATTGTGAAATACTCGAATTTGTATGCGCTCTGAATTGTACTATTTTCCGTTCCATTAAATAGTACAAATTTCCCGCTCTCCAACGCATATTTTATTAAGTTTTTACGATAAGATCTCAGAGAGATACAGAGGTTGCGATATTTCCTCTTATCAGGAGATATTGATTACAACATCGCACCGCTCATATCTCGGCAACCGCTTACGCTATCAAAGCGATCTTGTGCTCTATCGATAGCAATCTTCGGCGGTATCTGCTGCCCGAAGATCGTCGCGATCCACCGGATCCTCGCGCCGGAATGGCCCGAAGATCATTAGAATCTTACTGGACCATCAATCAAGATCTAATGACTCCAGTGAGTCAGGAGAGCTTCCCAAATTGATCCAGAAGCTTCTCTGACTCACTTTATGACTCACTGAGATGTAGCCTCCATTCATTACATGTATATACTATGATAATATGATCTACAAGCCAATAGCAGGTCTCAGATGCATCAATGCCTTTCGATCCACACCCTGTCTTTACTCTTTTATCCTATACTGGGCTAGGGTGTACCCCAAGTATAGCAGTACCCTCTTTGGATGATCGCACTGGCATGCATGTATCTATTTGGCTCTGGAATGCCCTCCTGAGGGTATAAAAGGACCTCCTCTGAGGCCCTTCCAGACCACCTTCCCTTCACTACTCAACCCAGACCGGTTATTGGTTCCTTTTCTCTTTCTATTTCTCTTGTCTGTGTGTGATTTCTTATATAACTAGTACTGAGGAATAAAGTACCATATTAGTTATATACTGTCTGATTCATTGTATCTTATATACAGAGATATATAAGGATACAATATTGCCTGATTGAGCGTGACATTAAGTACCGGCTATTAGAGGAAATCTAAGTACCTGTAGCTGAGGAAGTACACACATTAGGCAGCCCACCACCTATCCTATAAGCTATTGCTTAAGTCTAGTATTAAGATTAGTATCAGTTAGTCCAAGCAACTAGGGCTGAACTACATTTAAGATATCTAAGGGAACCTGACCATAGTAGTCTTGCTCTTTATACCTATAAATTAGTCAGTTTACACTGTGAAAGATTAAGACTACCTTGAGTGTTACTTGATCGCATTGCAACTACTTTGAGCCTTCTTACTCTAGTCTAAGAAGTATTGAGTACGATTAGTGTATACTGACATATCTACATTTGCTTAAGCTCTAGATATACAAGTGTACCCTGACCCATAACAACTTTGCAAACACTTGCAGACAAGGCACTCTGAATTGATCAGCATATTGAGTTGTTCCAGGCCCAAAACCCATCTTCCAAAAACTCTTCCTCTTCCAATGTGGCTAGCACCTCCACCAAAGCTTCCACCTTGCCATCAGCAGCTCCTCCCAAAGGCCAGGCTAGGGAAAAGATGTCTGTTGGGGAAAAGGTGTACATGCTTGGTCTGGATGGTAAGGCTTGCAAAGGAACAATTTTGGCTATAAACCACAATGCTAAAGGGCAGTTGATTCCCATGATCAAATGGAATGACAGATCTTCTGAAGAAACCACATTTAAACAGATCCAAAAAGATTCACATCCAATTGTCATTGCTCCCTTGGCTCCTACCCTGGCTAAAGGTTCTGGTCCTGGACCCATGGATTTAGATTCAGCTGGGAAAGGGAAAAAGCCTGTTATATGCAGCACTTGTGGTGGTTGTGGACATTATTCCAGCGCTTGTCCCTCCAAACCCTATTCTGGGCAAGCTGCTTCCCTTTCTGGTGATGAGTTGGAAAACAAGGATGCTTGAACATTGACAGAGCAAATGTATCAAGCAAAACAAGTACAGACTTTGAGATATATGCTGTAGACAACATGTCCCCTTTGAATATATATTTTGTCACATCTCAAGTCCTGTCCACTCCAGAAAATAAAAGCATCAACTGTATGCAAACCATGCACAGTTGGGCAATGATTGACTCAGGCACATCCTCATGCTTTATACACCCACACCTAGTCAAACAATATCAAATACCCACTTATAAAAAGAAAAATCCAAAAAGATTAAAAGTTATTGATGGTTGTGAAATCTCTTCTGGTATTGTTGGTACAGAATGTGTTTTTATTTTAGAAATAGGTAGTCATAGAGAACAATTGGTTTGTAATGTAGCAGACATAGGTAGACACACTTTAGTACTAGGAATGTTGGCTCAAATTACATAATCCAAATATTGACTGGCCAAATAAACATGTTACCTTTGACTCAAACTTTTGTATAAAAAATTGTGTTCCTGCATCTAATGTAGTTCTTGGCAACATTGGTGGTGTCTTTGACCCATTCAACAAAAACCTAGGAGGCGTTGAGGCTTACCAACCTCTTGAAGGCATCCCTAGGGACCCTGGAGGTGTTGTGGTGTCAAACCCACTGGAAGGCATCCCAGAGGAACTCCAAGACTATGCAGATGTATTTTCTGAGGACAAAGTGACAGAGTTACCTCCTCACCATCCATATGATCTTGAGATAGTCCTCAAGGATCAAAATGCACCAGTAAAAGGACCAGTATACCCCCTTTGCCCTTCAGATGACAAGGAATTAAGGAGAATACTCAAAGAGCAGTTGGACAAAGGGTTGATCAGGCCCTCCAAATCATGATACAGCCCTCCAGTAATCTTTGTTCCTAAAAAGAATGGCAAAAGAAGGATGTGTGTCAATTATTGTTTGCTTAATTCCAACACAGTATGAAACATGTATTCCATACCTCTCATTTCCACCTTGGTAGAGAAATTGAGAGGAGCACATGTATTCACAACTCTGGATCTTAAATCTGGCTATAATCTGGTCAGAATTAAAAAAGGAGATGAGTGGAAAACAGCATTTAAAATGAAATACAGTCTATTTGAATACTTGGTCATGCCTTTTGGTCTTTGTAATGCTCCAGCTGCATTCCAAAACTTCATGAACAAGTTCTTCAGGGATCTACTAGATGTGTCAGTTATAGTATACCTTGACCACATACTTATATTTTCCAAAAACCCTGAGGATCACACAAAGCATGTTCAGGAGGTGTTATCCTGACTTAGGAAACACCAGCTATTGTCAGAGCTACAACCTGAACAGTAATGTCAAACACCTAAGTGGTGATGACAAGCCTGTGGGCAGTGATGCCAGAGGCTTTACTGACAATGTCTAAGGTAGGACGTGCAGTGAGGGTGCAATAAGATGCAAGGATGTAGGAGTAGGTGCTCTTGTCCTTAAGAGGACTGGGCAGGGACTATGGACTGGTAAGTCACACAGGTAGTAGAGGGGATACAACAGGAGGTTGAGTTCTGAGGCTTAAGGCTCTCAGACTCTCCCTTATATATTCATACAATGAGCTATATCAAATACACATATGGTGCAAGACAACTATTGTACAATGTGAGAATGGTGCCATGTAACAGAATATTCCAGAAGGTACAAACAGAACATAAACAACAACAAGGTCATGTGATCATGTAAGTAATTCTATGCATATATCCAATTAAACAGGACTTGTCCAAAAATATGAAAAGGAGAGAATATAGGAAAATTAATAATAAATTCCGCGTCATGGTCTAGGCCATGACAGCTATATTGCAACCTGGAAAAATGTGTCTTCAATGCCTCTGAAGTGGAATACCTAGGTGTAATTGCCAATGGCAAAGGAGTCAAAACAGATCCTAAAAAGGTCACAGAAGTGGTTAATTGGGAAACACTGCATACCATAAAGGAAGTGCAGGAAGCACTAGGGTTTTTCAACTACTATCCCTGCTTGATAGAGGAATTTGCAGGACAAGCTTGGCCTATGTACCAGCTCTTGCATAAAGATGTCCCTTGGCAATGGGGTAAGAACAAGGAAGCATCTTTCCAAATTCTGAAAAAAACACTAGTCAAATCTCCTGTCCTAATCCAACCAGACATCACAAAGGAATTGATACTGGAATGTGATGCATCTGATTTTGCCACTGGAGCTATTCTTAACCAGTATGGCAAAGATGGTAAATTACATCTGGTAGGCTTCTATTCAAAAAATCTATCACTGGCTGAACATAACTATGATATACATGATAAAGAGTTACTGGCTATGATATGAGCATTCAAAGAATGGTGTCACTTGCTTGAAGGATCTGAGATCCCTGTCTTGGTACTCTCAGACCACAAATATCTAGAGTTTTTCCAGACAAAAAGGGACTTAAACCAGAGACAAGCAAAGTGGATGGGCTTCCTGGCCAACTACAATTACAGAATCAAGTACAGAAAAGGGGCACAAAATGGAAAAGCTGATATACTATCTTGACAAGAGTCACTTCAGAGAGAGGCAGCTAAAGAGGGGGGTGAAATCCTGCTGCTTATCAGCCCTGAGCTTTTCATTTTGGCAATTCTCACCAACCATTCCCTCAATGATCTAATCAGGGATGTGTTACCAGTGATATAACCATATCAAAGATTCTAAAGTCCCTTGAGGAGAACATTCCAGTTAAAGTCTGGCATCTAGAAGATGACTTGTTGTACTACCACAACTGCATATACATACCAAACAAGTCAGAAATCAGACAAGCAGTCATAGAAAGCTGGCATGACAATCCTGCAGCAGGGCATCTGGGGCATTTCAGGACACTAGATCTCCTATCTTGAGATTACTATTGGTCTGGAATGAAAAAATCTGTTGTTAATTATATTCAGGCATGCAACTCATGTATCCAGAACAAACATTCAAATCAAGCCCCTCCTGGTCTCCTACAACCCATAGACTTACCAAATAAACCCTGGGAGGAAATCACTTACAACTTGATCACTGGATTACCAATGTCAGAAGGATACAATGCAATACTCACAGTGGTGGACTGATTATCAAAAATGGTACACTTTATCCCCACACACTCAGGAGCCACTGCAGTAGATGTTGCAAATCTATTTGTAAACTTTGTCTGGAAACTACACAGATTACCCTGAAAAACCATATATGACTGAGGCCCTAACTTCAATGCCAAATTCCTTTGCCAACTGTACAAACACCTAAATGTTGAACTGCATTACTCTATGGTGTACAGACCACAGGTTGATGGGCAAAGTGAAAGTCTTAACCAATTCATTGAAATATATCTTTGTCACTACATAAATCATAGACAGACAGATTGGGTAGCAGGATTGCCTATGGCAATATTTGCATACAATAATGGGAAGCACTCAGGATCAAGCTACTTGCTGTTCTTTGCCTGCTATGGTTACAACCCAGATTTCACTGTGGGTAATACCAAAGAAAGCCAGGTACCTGCTGCCAATCAATACGCTGAACACCTCAAGGAAATTGAAGAGGCCAAGGCTGCTCCAACAATTGCCAATCAAACCTACTCCAAATACTATAATTGGAAGCATTGTGAAGCACCAAAGATTGAAGTCAGATCAAAGGTTTTCCTAGACAGCTCAAATATCAAAACCATACACCCTTCCAAGAAATTGGATAACAGGCATTTTGGACCATACAAGGTACTGGAACAAATTGGAAAACATACATTCAAACTGGAATTACCCAAATCCATGAAGGTTCATCAAGTATTCCACACTTCACTCCTGTTCCCAAAACCAGTAGATGACTATAGCCAGCAACCTATACCCATTCCACTGGTGGTCACTCCAGATGGTGACAAAGAATTTGAAGTTGAAGAAGTCCTGGACTCCCAAAAGGTTGGAAGAAGATTGGAGTATCACATCAAGTGGAAAGGCTATGGACCAGAAGAAAACCTATGGTTACCTAAAGCTGAACTCAAGAATGCACCTGAATAAGTAAAAGAATTCCACTGACTCCATCCCAATGCACTCAGACCTTGATGGGGGGGAAGTGTCATGGACTAGACCATGATGCAGATTTTATTATGATTTTCCTATATTTTATACATCTCTCTTTCTCATATTTTGGACAAGTCCTGTTTAAACAGATATATGCATAGAATTATTTACATGATCATGCGACCTTGTTGTTGTTTACATTCTGTTTGTACCTTCTGGAATATTCTGTTATGTGGCACCATTCTTACATTGTACAATAGCCATCTTGCACCATATGTGTATTTGATATAGCTAATTGTATGAATATATAAGGGAGAGTCTGAGAGCCTTAAGCCTCAGAACTCAACCTCCTGTCGTATCCCCTCTACTACCTGTGTGACTCTTAGTCCATAGTCCCTGCCCAGTCCTCTTAAGGACAAGTGCACATACTTCTACCTCTGCATCTTATCACACCCTCACTGTGCGTCCTACCTTACACATTGTCAGTACAGCCTCTGGCATTGCTGCCCATAGGCTTGTCATTGCCACTTAGGTGTTTGACATTACCCTTCAGGTTGTAGCTCTGACACCAAGTCTGCCTGGCCACTAGCCCCAATAGCCTCTGGACCAAAAACTGCCTCTGCCACAGCATTGTACACAGAAGATCCCACCCCCTGATGTCGACAACGACAAGTCAGGCAACGAGGAAAAGAGTAAGAAAGGAAAAGAACTTGTATTTGATGAGAGGTCAAGTTCTTGAGGAGTCCTCTGCGAACTTGACCTGGTTTATATACACAGTACAAGCCACATCATAACAAACAAGTCTGTACAGTGAGTCACGACAGATAAGAGATAGAAGCAGTAGAAGCAACTGCGGAACTGCAGAATTTCACATTGGAGTTGAAATACATCTTGGTTACCGGTCCGGAACATTCCATGAGTCACATGACACAGATATACCATAAAAGGCAAGTATGTTTTGAAGATGATCTCATAAAATGTAGTAAATTGAGAAAATATTATAGAGTGGATATATGCATGTCAGTTTGTGACACTTCCCCCCTTCAAGGCACGGGGGTCCTGGGGTGCCTTTGGGTGCAACTTGACATAGTTGGCGATGAGTTCAGGTGCGTTCACCAAGTCATCATAGGTTAACCATTGTCGCTCGTCATAGCTGAGCCACTTGACATAGTATTCAAAGATGTTAGATCTTTTGTTGTATCGTGACTTTATGATCTGTTCCACTTTGAATTCTTCTTCCCCTTCAGGAGTTACCACAGGTGGTGGTGGGGGAACCTGACGGCCATAGGGGTCGTCTTTATATTTGGTCAGGAGTGAGACATGAAACACTGGGTGTATTTTCATGGTTATCAGTAGGTCTAGTTTGTAGGCATGTGTGCCATGTTGTGCTACCACCTTGAATGGTCCAACTCTTTTGTGGGCCAGTTTCCTGGAGGCCTGCTGTGTCTGTATGTTTTTGGTATCAAGCCAGACTTTGTCTCCAACCTTAATAACTTCAGGAGTCCGATGCTTCTGGTCGTAGTATTCCTTGATCCTCTGGTTTGCTATTTCCAGGGTGGCCTTAAGTTCGTCATGGCCCTTTTGGAGCCATTCTGCATGGTTGTCCGCTAAAGGGAGTTCTGGTTCCTCCCTGTCCCCAACTGCTAGCCTTGGGTGGAAACCATAGTTTGCAAAGAATGGTGATTTGCCAGTTGAGGCGTTGACACCATTATTGTAGGAAAATTCAGCCAATGGTAGGAGCAAGACCCAGTTGTCTTGTCTGTCTGATACATAGTGTCTGATGTACCCTTCCACTACTTGGTTGGCCCATTTGGACTGGCCATCTGTCTGAGGGTGGTATGCTGTGGAGTAGGAAGGTTTTATATCCAGTCGTTTGTATAAGTGCCTTAAGAATTTGGATGCAAAGTTGGGGCCGCAGTCTGAGATTGTTTTCTGTGGTAGCCCATGAAGTTTCCATACATATGTTAGGAACAAGTTGGCACAATCCATAGCACTGGCTTCTGATTGACATGGAATAAAGTGAACCATTTTTGTCAGGCAGTCGACAACTGTAAATATGGTGTCAAACCCCTCTGACAGAGGTAGCCTGGTGATCAGATCATAAGTAATTTCCTCCCAAGGTTTTTCTGGCATGGGTATTGGGTTTAAGAGCCCTGGGGGAACTTGGTTGCTGTGCTTGTTCCTGATGCATGACTTGCAATGTGTAACGTATTTGTTGACTGATTTTTTCATTGATAACCACATGTATTTGCGATTTAACAATTCATATGTTCTGAACTGTCCTGGGTGTCCTGCTGCTGGGCTGTCGTGATGGCTTTTGATGACCAATTTGCGAAGTTCTTTGTTATTTGGGACATAGATTCTGCCCTTGTGTTGTAAGAGTCCTTTGTCCCATTCCCAATCTTTGACCTTCTCATTGTCATCTAGGGCTTTTAGGACTTTTGATAGGTGTTCGTCCCCTGGGATAGCATCCCTAATGAGTTGTTCCAGGTCATTGTCTGGTGTGATTGCTTGCAGGCATAGTGATTTCAGCTCCAAAAATTGGTTTTGCACAAGCAGAGCTTGGCTCTCACCCCCCTCTTTAGGGATGTGTCTTGACAGCCTAGAGAGTATGTCTGCCCAGCCATTCTTCGCCCCTTTGATATATGGAATCTTGAATTCGAATCTGGATGAGAATTCATGCCACTGTGTGACTCAGCCATTCAGTGGCCGATTCGTCTTCCAATACTCCAAATTCTTGTGGTCACAAACAATGTTTACCAGGTGTTCGGCCCCTTCTAGCAAATGACGCCAGTGTTTGAGGGCCTTTATAATTGCCAGCATTTCTTTGTTGCAGATATCATAATTCCTTTCTGCTGGGACCATAGCCTTGGAGTAATAGGAGATTGGGTGGAGCATTCCGTCCTCTCCATATTGCAATAATACAGTGCCTGTGGCATAGCCTGAGGTGTCTGTTTCCAAAATGAATGGTTTGTTGGGTTCTGGCTGAATTAGGAGGGGGGCTTCTTTTAATTTCTGCTTCAGCAGGTTCCATGCCTGATCCCTTTCTTCTGTCCATTCCCATTTTACATCCTTCTTGACAAGTTCATAAAGACATCTTGTAATTTTTGAAAAGTCTTTTATGAAGTGCCTCAACCAATTTGCAAACCCTAACCCTTCCAGGACTTTGGTTGGGTTAGTAGGGGTTGGCCATTCAACAGCTTTTTCGACCTTGGCTGGGTCTACTTTAATTCCCTGGGGAGTCACTACTATTCCCAGGTAATCAACTTCAGTGACATCGAAAACACATTTCTCCAGGGCACAGTATAGGCCAGCTTTTTGGAGATGCTGTAAAACTTCTTTGACATGTTCATCATGTTCTTCTTGGTTTTTGGAGAATACTAATATGTCATCCATATATATTACAACATAAATGCCCTTGATGTCTTGGAACTCATCCCGGATCATGGCCATGAAGGTTCCCGGTGCATTCTTTTGACCAAATTGCATGACTAAGGGCTCATACAACCCATATTTGGTCTTAAAAGCTGCTTTCCATTCGTCCCCTTCCCGAATTTGTATGAGTGGGTACACATTAGAGACTGTCATTTCGTTTAGCCACTGGTAGTCGATGCACATGCGCAACTTCCCATTCTTCTTTTTGACAAATATGACTGGGGATGCCATTGGTGACCTTGAGGGTCTGATATGCCCTGCTTTCAGTTGGCGATCCAAGGTTTTGTGCAATTCTGCATCTTCCTTGACACCCACACTATATATGGGACCATGCCTTGGCTTGGCATCCAGTTTTAAATCTATTTCCATATCCCACTTTCTATGGGGTGGTAATGGTTGGACGTTGTCTTCTTCAGTGAATATTTTCTGGAATTCTTTATATTTTGTTGGGAGGGAGTCTAAGGAGTCCAGCTGAAGCTCCTTAGGTTCATTTGCACACACATGCAAGGGTTTTGTGATGCAGTGCTTCAGGCATATTGGCAAGTTGAACTTCATGTCTTTTCCATCCCAATCAATGTCAGGGTTATGGAATTTGAGCCATGACATGCCCAGGACTAAATCATTTTTGCCAATGTTCACAACATAGGCACTGAGGATTTCTTGGTGCTCCTGAATGCACAACTCAAAGGTGCAATAGTGGGTCACAGACCCTGAATTGATCTCCCTTCCATCGATAACTTGTAGTTTTTTTGGCGTTTTTAGGGAGACAGTGGGGATATGATATTGTTTAACAAGGTCTTCATGGATAAATACTGATGTGGCCCCTGAATTAATCATGGCCCATCCATTGAATTTTTTCATGTTATATGCCAACTTGTGTTCAGGGGTTATGCGCAGAGGGAATGCGTGGAAGAAAAACTGTAATTGTGATTGGTTTCCTAACAACATACATTCCATTTCCATAATTTTATTTTCATTATGCACATTTTGTAATATAGCGCCCAAGACCGCCCCCCTGGCATGGTTTGAGCTTATTCTTTTACCAACTCATCATCAGTTGTTTCTACATCCTCAACCACAGCCTCGTATCCTGACATCTTGGCCAAGGGGCATTTGGCAGCAATATGGCCCTGTCCTCCACAGTTATAGCAGGTATTTGTCCCTTTTCCTTTTCCTGCACTATCCAGATCCATTGCGTCTGGATCCTTTGCCTTGGGGGCTGCCAGTGGGTGATTATCCTTTTTTATGTCCTTGAAGGATTCTTGAAAGTTGGCATTGCTGCCATTGTAGCAGATGGTTGGAACCGTGAAACCCTTTGCGTTGGGTCCAATGGCCACAATCTGACCTTTTACAGCTTTCCCGTCCTTAATCTTGTATATCCGTTCCCCATTTTTGAATTTCTCCTTTTGGGGAGTGCTTTGGGGGTTATTTGTCAGCCTATTGGACAAGGCATTGCTGCTGGACTTGTTACCCCCATGAGACGTTTGTTTGCTACCGAACAAGATGAGGTGGCGGTCAATTTCCAGGGCTTGCTGAGTGAGTTGGGCAAAGGTTTTGGTGCGAGGGTCATAATTTTGGGCCACCATGCTATCTGTTATGTCTGATGATAGACCATCATAGAACTGATCACACATGGCAGCATTGTTGTAGTTGAGGCCTGTGGAATATAGGTTGCATAGGGTGAGGTAATCCTGAACTGTCTTGGATTGTTTCAATTTCCGCCACTTGTCGCGGTTATTTTCAGTGCGGTTCAGGTCCCCATAACAGGTAGTAAATTCTTGCCAGAACAGGTTGGCATCGTGAAGCCAGGGAATCGCAGTTCCAGGATTTAAAATTTTGAATTCTTCATACAAGTTGACCCATTCAGCTGCTGACCCTTCAAGATAAGAGGTGATAAAGGTGACCACTTGATCAGCCAAGTGCCCACTCATGTTTGTATTAATGTATTGGGCACATGCAATTCTGAATGAGATGGCGTCTTCTTGTTTTGTGCCATCAAACTTTTGAGGGGCAGCCATCTTAACCTTTGCAGTCAAGCCACCAGAGGGAGCAGATGCTGTTGGTTGTGGTTGGGCTGCACTGGAGGGAGCTAGTATTTGAGCAGCGCCTGAGCCTCCCATGGAAGTGTTGATTTGCGCTTCAATATGCGTGATAGTGGTCTGGAGAATGGCTAACATCCCCACTAGATTGTTGACATTGGTGGCTAATCCAGCCACATCTGCATCTATTTTTGTCTGATTGGTGGTAAGTTTGGCCTCAAGTGAGTCTGTGTAGGTTTTATTATTGTGTTCAATGTCTCCAATATCATTTTGGAGATTGTTGGTTCGTTCTTGTAATTCATCCATTGACTGGAGCATATAGATGACTTTTTCCCCATCAGACATATTTGCCCAAGCAGGGGCAGAGGGTTGTGACGCCATTTCAGAGAGGGTTTGATAAAATTCTAATGGCAACAGAGACGATAAGGAAGTACAGGGAATTGGGAATTGTTTTGGTAATATAAGATTTCTGTTCCCTGCACAAGTCTGTAAATCTCAAAGTTTCTGATTCCTGTGAACCTCAACCAGGTATTGTCCAAGTCCCAACTTTTGGTGTCTTGGCAACAATATGGGCACTCCACCCTCTTTAGTTTAGTTTGGTCCTGAAGGAGTGCTTCCTTGGGGAGAATTGGTTTGGGCTGCTGGAAGGGGTGTTTCTTCCTGAATTGGCGAGCCCATGCCACTTAGAAAGGTGGGGTGAGGGAGGTCTGACAGCGTTGAGAAGACAGGGAAGGTGTACTTGTGGGGTTCAATTGTTTCTTGGACTATAGTTTCTAGTCTGAGATGGTCTTGGAGGAGGGATAGGTAGTCCTCCTGGTGTTCATGCAACTGCTTGGTTAAGTATGCGCAACAGGCCTTGGCTTCATGAAGTTTTTCACAGGTTTCTTTGTACTTATTCCAGTAATAACGGTACCTGTCTTGGAAATTTTCGATAGTGTTTAGCAGGTGACAAAGAAGCTGTTGGCCAAGGTTCTCCAGCTTATAGCTGGTTGCAGGGGATGGTGTAGTAGTAAAGGAATTTGTCCTTCTTAGGACAATAAGGGCAGCACACTGGGAAGGTGGCTCCGTTTGCCCAACAGCAGATTTTGCACTCAGGGGCACCTGGGTCAGTGACAAAGGCTTGTTGGGCGCGTCCGACCTTCTGGGGGCGGACTTTGATAATTACTACTCAGTTGAAATCGATGTGCCCTGCTTCTTCAAGGATGCTTTCGACTGAGTTGAGGGTGAAGCAGTGGATCGACAGGTGTCCAAACCACCCACACAAACGACAGCGTTGGTCTTCTGTAAAAGGTTGTGCCACTTGAGGGCTGTGTGTTCTGTCAGAGACGTACTCAAGCAAGAGCAAGATAAAAGGAAAAATAGACCCTTTCCCAAGTCTATTGGAATAGGAAGGTGACCTCCATTACTCAGCTACTTAAGGGCAATGAGTGACCCCACCTCTTGTTGATGAAAGAGATTAGAGAACCAAAGCTTGTTACGACATGTGAGGGACCTGGCTATGCAAGGTTTCACAGAGGCGCGTATAGGGCAACGATATCTTGTGGCTGTAGGTAGGTGGAGTAGGATTGGGGAAGGCAACGGGGAGTTATCTTGAGACAACGCCAATGGCGTTCCAGAAGTATCCCAGACAACACTGAGACTTACGATTGTCAAGAACTTGACCTGATGTCAACGACGACAAGTCAGGCAACGAGGAAAAGAGTAAGAAAGGAAAAGAACTTGTATTTGATGAGAGGTCAAGTTCTTGAGGAGTCCTCTGCGAACTTGACCTGGTTTATATACACAGTACGAGCCACATCATAACAAACAAGTCTGTACAGTGAGTCACAACAGATAAGAGATAGAAGCAGTAGAAGCAACTGCAGAACTGCAGAATTTCACATTGGAGTTGAAATACATCTTGGTTACCAGTCTGGAACATTCCATGAGTCACATGACACAGATATACCATAAAAGGCAAGTATGTTTTGAAGATGATCTCATAAAATGTAGTAAATTGAGAAAATATTATAGAGTGGATATATGCATGTCAGTTCATGACACCTGAACACCACTCTGAGGCAGCAGGACATCATGCTCCTTCAACAGAGTTCACTCCATAGTTCTCTGTCACAACTCTGTCAGTGTCCATCATCAGCAACATTTGCAACAAAGTCAACCCACTTGGTTGTCCTCCCAAAGCTGCCTCCATGTGTGAGCTGGTGTTGCCTATGCCTGCTCCATCACAGCCTTGACCTTGGGCATCACCCCATCTTGCCTATTCAACAGTACTTCAATGACTCTCCAGTAGCAATTCCAAGCTTCACCAATAAGGTCTATGCACCTCAGGGCATATGCAGTGTTATGCCCCAACTCTCTATATGCCTTGACCTTAGGCCACAGCCAGTTCTTCATGAACTCTGTTGCCCCCCTAAGGTTCTCTTCCAACAGCTGCCTTCATTGGTTGACCTTCAGTAACCGCAACACTCCCTGGTCCAGCACAAAGCCATCAGCAGCCTCCACATCCACTTGGCTGTCACCATCTACATCCAGCAGGATGTCACTGAACATATCATTCATCATATCACCTGAAGTGACCAGAGCTAGCATTATGCTTTGACAGAAAGTTGCACAGGTGAAAGGCTCATGCTCAAATGGGTTGGTGGAAGCTGTCAGAACCCTTGCAAGGAGCAGCAGCAACAATTGAAACAACAGGCAAAGCAGCATATTGAGCCTTCTTCAGATGTGTCAGTTGACTGCAATATTCAGAAAGAATTATGCACAAGATTGGAGTTATGACAGAAGTGAAATTGCGTATTATATGCTGACATAACAACAGATGAAGAACAAGTGGAGGAGATGATTTGATGTGTGGTCAGGTGCAACTGACTCTACCTATATCCAAAGCCCTGATCTCTAACCCAATACTTGGATGCAGCATCAAGCTACAGCCTCCACCTTCAAGATGAAATGTCAACATGCAAATACAATTCCAGTGTGAACCCTGCATCCATCTTGACAGCTTCAATGCATGTTTTCACCATTTTCATGAAAACAGGACCTTGTGCACTGATGGAAATTACATCTATTCAAAGCTGCATTGTGTCATTTATATGAACCCAAAACAATGGATCTGTAGCTCCAGCCAAAACAAGCCTAAGAATCTCCAAGCCTTGATGTGATGCAGAGTTGGACCTGCAGGCACCAGAGAATACAACAGGTGCATGTATCATGAGCATAATGCCATCCCAATAAGAATCAAGCACACACTCCTGGTGGTACAATTTGCAACAAAAAACGTGTGGATGGTTTTGAGCATTCTTATCCTAGCAGATGTTGAGTTAAACCCTGTAGTTGCATAGATTCAAAATTTTAAGCCATGCATGACTCTCAAAGAGAGATTGTTGGAAATGCTGTACAACATACAATATCTAAATATACAGATATGGTAAAGATAGAACAACAAATTCTAGAAACTCCAATAGGTGAAGACAGGGCTGAAAAGCCATATAGATTGGCAATGAGCACACATGTGCATATATGCTGGCCTTGCTGGTAGGTAAATATGAAGAGTGGGGGAATGCTCTTGTACCAGCATTATCACAAAACAAAGGTGTTACAGGTCAGGGTACACTAGGATATCTAGAGCTTAAGAAAAAGTAGATATGTTAGTATACACTAATCATACACAATACTTCTTAGACTAGATTAAGAAGGCTCAAAGTAGTTGCAATGTGATCAAGTAACACTCAAGGTAGTCTTAATCTTTCACAGTGTAAACTGACTAATTTATAGGTATAAAGAGCAAGACTACTATGGTCAGGTTCCCTTAGATATCTTAAATGTAGTTCAGCCCTAGTTGCTTGGACTAACTGATACTAATCTTAATACTAGACTTAAGCGATAGCTTATAGGATAGATGGTGGGCTGCCTAATGCATGTACTTCCTCAGCTACAGGTACTTAGATTTCCTCTAATAGCTGGTACTTAATGTCATGCTCAATCAGGCAATAGTGTATCCTTATATATCTCTGTATATAAGATACAATGAATCAGACAGTATATAACTAATATGGTACTTTATTCCTCAGTACTAGTTATATAAGAAATCACACACAGACAAGAGAAATAGAAAGAGAAAAAGGAAACCAATATAGAGATGTCTTGCCAGCATGCTGGCACACTGGCATCAAGGGAAACTGAATTGATTTATCAGCTGATGCAATTCAGTTTCCCTTGATGCCAGCATGCCAGTGTGCTGGCAAGACATCTCTAAACCAATAACTGGTCTGGGTTGAGTAGAGGAGGGAAGGTGGTCTGGAAGGGCCTCAGTGGAGGTCCTTTTATACCCTGAGGAGGGCATTCAAGAGCCAAATAGATGCATGCATGCCAGTGCAATTATCAAAAGAGGGTACTGCTATACTTGGGGTACACCCTAGCCCAGTATAGGATATGAGAGTAAAGACAGGGTGTGGATCAAAGGCATTGATGCATCTGAGACCTGCTATTAGCTTGTAGATCATATTATCATAGTATATACATGTAACGAATGGAGGCTACATCTCAGTGAGTCATAAAGTGAGTCAGAGAAGCTTCTGGATCAATTTGGGAAGCTCTCCTGACTCACTGGAGTCATTAGATCTTGATCAATGGTCCAGTAAGATTCTAATGATCTTTGGGCCATTCCGGCGCGAGGATCTGGTGGATCGTGAGGATCTGCGGGCAGCAGATACTGCTGAAGATTAGCTATCGATAGAGCATAAGATTGCTTTGATAGCGTAAGTGGTTGCTGAGATATGAGTGGTGCAATGTTGTAATCAATATCTCCTGATAAGAGGAAATATCGCAAGCTCTGTATCTCTCTGAGATCTTATTGTAAAAACTTAATAAAATATGCGTTGGAGAGCGGGAAATTCGTAATATTTAATGGAATGGAAAATAGTACAATTTGGAGTGCATACAAATTCAAGTATTTCACAAATTAATTTACAGAGGCATCACTTGAGGTTGGCAGAGCAGACTAAATTAATAGAAAAATGTTAGTGATCCATAACAGCTTTGCCTGTCAACCTGTGGTCTGTACACCATAGAGTAATGCAGTTCAACATTTAGGTGTTTGTACAGTTGGCAAAGGAATTTGGCATTGAAGTTAGGGCCTCAGTCATATATGGTTTTTCAGGGTAATCTGTGTAGTTTCCAGACAAAGTTTACAAATAGATTTGCAACATCTACTGCAGTGGCTCCTGAGTGTGTGGGGATAAAGTGTACCATTTTTGATAATCAGTCCACCACTGTGAGTATTGCATTGTATCCTTCTGACATTGGTAATCCAGTGATCAAGTTGTAAGTGATTTCCTCCCAGGGTTTATTTGGTAAGTCTATGGGTTGTAGGAGACCAGGAGGGGCTTGATTTGAATGTTTGTTCTGGATACATGAGTTGCATGCCTGAATATAATTAACAACAGATTTTTTCATTCCAGACCAATAGTAATCTCAAGATAGGAGATCTAGTGTCCTGAAATGCCCCAGATGCCCTGCTGCAGGATTGTCATGCCAGCTTTCTATGACTGCTTGTCTGATTTCTGACTTGTTTGGTATGTATATGCAGTTGTGGTAGTACAACAAGTCATCTTCTAGATGCCAGACTTTAACTGGAATGTTCTCCTCAAGGGACTTTAGAATCTTTGATATGGTTATATCATCTGGTAACACATCCCTGATTAGATCATTGAGGGAATGGTTGGTGAGAATTGCCAAAATGAAAAGCTCAGGGCTGATAAGCAGCAGGATTTCACCCCCCTCTTTAGCTGCCTCTCTCTGAAGTGACTCTTGTCAAGATAGTATATCAGCTTTTCCATTTTGTGCCCCTTTTCTGTACTTGATTCTGTAATTGTAGTTGGCCAGGAAGCCCATCCACTTTGCTTGTCTCTGGTTTAAGTCCCTTTTTGTCTGGAAAAACTCTAGATATTTGTGGTCTGAGAGTACCAAGACAGGGATCTCAGATCCTTCAAGCAAGTGACACCATTCTTTGAATGCTCATATCATAGCCAGTAACTCTTTATCATGTATATCATAGTTATGTTCAGCCAGTGATAGATTTTTTGAATAGAAGCCTACCAGATGTAATTTACCATCTTTGCCATACTGGTTAAGAATAGCTCCAGTGGCAAAATCAGATGCATCACATTCCAGTATCAATTCCTTTGTGATGTCTGGTTGGATTAGGACAGGAGATTTGACTAGTGTTTTTTTCAGAATTTGGAAAGATGCTTCCTTGTTCTTACCCCATTGCCAAGGGACATCTTTATGCAAGAGCTGGTACATAGGCCAAGCTTGTCCTGCAAATTCCTCTATCAAGCAGGGATAGTAGTTGAAAAACCCTAGTGCTTCCTGCACTTCCTTTATGGTATGCAGTGTTTCCCAATTAACCACTTCTGTGACCTTTTTAGGATCTGTTTTGACTCCTTTGCCATTGGCAATTACACCTAGGTATTCCACTTCAGAGGCATTGAAGACACATTTTTCCAGGTTGCAATATAGCTGTCATGGCCTAGACCATGACGCGGAATTTATTATTAATTTTCCTATATTCTCTCCTTTTCATATTTTTGGACAAGTCCTGTTTAATTGGATATATGCATAGAATTACTTACATGATCACATGACCTTGTTGTTGTTTATGTTCTGTTTGTACCTTCTGGAATATTCTGTTACATGGCACCATTCTCACATTGTACAATAGTTGTCTTGCACATATGTGTATTTGATATAGCTCATTGTATGAATATATAAGGGAGAGTCTGAGAGCCTTAAGCCTCAGAACTCAACCTCCTGTTGTATCCCCTCTACTACCTGTGTGACTTACCAGTCCATAGTCCCTGCCCAGTCCTCTTAAGGACAAGAGCACCTACTCCTACATCCTTGCATCTTATTGCACCCTCACTGCACGTCCTACCTTAGACATTGTCAGTAAAGCCTCTGGCATCACTGCCCACAGGCTTGTCATCACCACTTAGGTGTTTGACATTACTGTTCAGGTTGTAGCTCTGACAATAGCTGGTGTTTCCTAAGTCAGGATAACACCTCCTGAACATGCTTTGTGTGATCCTCAGGGTTTTTGGAAAATATAAGTATGTGGTCAAGGTATACTATAACTGACACATCTAGTAGATCCCTGAAGAACTTGTTCATGAAGTTTTGGAATGCAGCTGGAGCATTACAAAGACCAAAAGGCATGACCAAGTATTCAAATAGACTGTATTTCATTTTAAATGCTGTTTTCCACTCATCTCCTTTTTTAATTCTGACCAGATTATAGCCAGATTTAAGATCCAGAGTTGTGAATACATGTGCTCCTCTCAATTTCTCTACCAAGGTGGAAATGAGAGGTATGGAATACATGTTTCATACTGTGTTGGAATTAAGCAAACAATAATTGACACACATCCTTCTTTTGCCATTCTTTTTAGGAACAAAGATTACTGGAGGGCTGTATCATGATTTGGAGGGCCTGATCAACCCTTTGTCCAACTGCTCTTTGAGTATTCTCCTTAATTCCTTGTCATCTGAAGGGCAAAGGGGGTATACTGGTCCTTTTACTGGTGCATTTTGATCCTTGAGGACTATCTCAAGATCATATGGATGGTGAGGAGGTAACTCTGTCACTTTGTCCTCAGAAAATACATCTGCATAGTCTTGGAGTTCCTCTGGGATGCCTTCCAGTGGGTTTGACACCACAACACCTCCAGGGTCCCTAGGGATGCCTTCAAGAGGTTGGTAAGCCTCAACACCTCCTAGGTTTTTGTTGAATGGGTCAAAGACACCACCAATGTTGCCAAGAACTACATTAGATGCAGGAACACAATTTTTTATACAAAAGTTTGAGTCAAAGGTAACATGTTTATTTGGCCAGTCAATATTTGGATTATGTAATTTGAGCCAACATTCCTAGTACTAAAGTGTGTCTACCTATGTCTGCTACATTACAAACCAATTGTTCTCTATGACTACCTATTTCTAAAATAAAAACACATTCTGTACCAACAATACCAGAAGAGATTTCACAACCATCAATAACTTTTAATCTTTTTGGATTTTTCTTTTTATAAGTGGGTATTTGATATTGTTTGACTAGGTGTGGGTGTATAAAGCATGAGGATGTGCCTGAGTCAATCATTGCCCAACTGTGCATGGTTTGCATACAGTTGATGCTTTTATTTTCTGGAGTGGACAGGACTTGAGATGTGACAAAATATATATTCAAAGGGGACATGTTGTCTACAGCATATATCTCAAAGTCTGTACTTGTTTTGCTTGATACATTTGCTCTGTCAATGTTCAAGCATCCTTGTTTTCCAACTCATCACCAGAAAGGGAAGCAGCTTGCCCAGAATAGGGTTTGGAGGGACAAGCGCTGGAATAATGTCCACAACCACCACAAGTGCTGCATATAACAGGCTTTTTCCCTTTCCCAGCTGAATCTAAATCCATGGGTCCAGGACCAGAACCTTTAGCCAGGGTAGGAGCCAAGGGAGCAATGACAATTGGATGTGAATCTTTTTGGATCTGTTTAAATGTGGTTTCTTCAGAAGATCTGTCATTCCATTTGATCATGGGAATCAACTGCCCTTTAGCATTGTGGTTTATAGCCAAAATTGTTCCTTTGCAAGCCTTACCATCCAGACCAAGCATGTACACCTTTTCCCCAACAGACATCTTTTCCCTAGCCTGGCCTTTGGGAGGAGCTGCTGATGGCAAGGTGGAAGCTTTGGTGGAGGTGCTAGCCACATTGGAAGAGGAAGAGTTTTTGGAAGATGGGTTTTGGGCCTGGAACAACTCAATATGCTGATCAATTCAGAGTGCCTTGTCTGCAAGTGTTTGCAAAGTGACATTGGCTGCCATGTGGTTGTAATCTTGGCCCACAAGGAACTCCTTGATTTTGACTGTGAGACCATCACAGAAGTGATTGCGAAGAGATGTGTTGTTGTAGCTGAGACCCTGGGAATATGTCTGGAAGTCCTTGAAGTATTCTTGGACCAAATTCTTTTGTTTAAGTGATTTGAATTTTGCCCTGAAATTTTTGGTCTTGTTGGTGACATTCCAGTGAGTGTTAAATCGGGTCCAGAAATCATTGACATTATGGAGCCAAGTGACCAGATTGCCATTGATAATGTTGTCTTCCAAGTAGGGCTCTAGCCACTCATGGGCTTTGCCATCCAGGCAGGAAATGATGTACGCAATCTGCTCATCAGCAGTTGCAGAGGGATAAGAAGTCTGCAAATAATGGGCCACTGCAACCCTGAAGGATACCGCTTTGTTTTTATCTGAACCATCATATTTGGCAGGTGCAGATAACTTGGGTGCTCAAGTATGTGCAATGGAGGTGCTTGTGCCAGGGGCTTTGACTGCAGCCTGGAGTGCAACTACATTTGTTTTGAGGTTAGATACACCTGTATCATGGTTCTGGAGAGTGGTGTTGACGGTGGAAAGTTTGGCCAACTGTTGATTGATGAATACCACAAGATTGTTATTTATAGCAATCAGCACATCTTTGATTGTTTGGGTAAATGCTATTAGATCAGCTGGATCAGTGGGTACTTGAATCTGGGTGGCATCAAACTGAATCCAAGCAGGGGCAGGGTTTGGTGCAGACATAGCTAAAAGAGGCAGTGGGATAGACAAATATGGTAGGTGCTCTTGAAGCCAGGGTTTTCACTCTCAAATACTGTGGCTGCTCTGCTACCTAGCATTGGACAATGACTACAACTAATCAACAAGCCTTTGACAGGTGTGATATAGAGCATCTCTTTTGCAAGTGGGTAGATTGCTGTCTGCAACACATGTGGTGATGGACAAGAGTCCTAGGGTTGGGCAATAGGTACTGTCTGCCTTGTAGACACCTGTTACTGGATAGTCTCTTTCTGCTTTTGATTATTATGCAGTCCAAGGTAGGCATGTGATGGGGAACTCTGGCACACTGGAAACTTGGCACTTGCCAGAGTTTTTTTGGCAATTTTCAGCAACACAGGTGCAGGAGCCAGTGCCAGAACCACCCTCAACATATCAACTCCTGCCCAGAATGTCTGCAGGAATTTGGCATTCCCACTGACCTTTTCCTGCAAATTCTGGTAGAGTTCCTGTGATTTTCAGCAGAGTGCCTGTGCTCTGGCAGCAGCAAGCAGCAGACTTGACAGCCTGTATTGAGTAGATTGGTCTAACAATATAACTTTGTTTGTATAAATGAGGGACACATGGGATAGCAAATAGATTAATATGTGCACAGGAGCACTGATCATTTGTCACAGTTGTAAGTACATTCACATATAGGTAAACATCAGTTGTTGGCACCAGCATATCTTCCTATGCAGCCATCTTCACATCCTCCTTTGCCTTCTCCCCCCCACACAGCAGCAGCTTCAGAGTGCCCAGTTTCACCAGGCCTGCTTTCAAGTAGGGGCCCAGTGTTGCAGTGGCTTGAATGGTGTGTGGTGAAAGGTTGTGTCAATGCTTACTCACAATCAAGCTGGCAAATGAGAACACACATTCCACATCCATGCTCAATGCTTCATGTTAAGTCAGCACCTAACACAGATGGATGTAGAATACAAGAACTCACCAGGAGCACTCAGAACATCAAGTGCAAGTTGAGTCAGCCCATTCCTTTTGTTACTGACTGTGTGCTGTCCATACCACCAGACCAGCAGGTTGAATGGTACATGTTTGCCATCAATCAGGTTGAACACTGGTGCATCTAGTTGTGGTGTGAGTATTACACTAACATTCCAAGAGTAATGATGCTTACCATAAGTGAAGTTTTCAACCAGGGATTCCACTGACTGCTGAGCTGTATCAATCGATGAGAGGACCTGGTCCATGCAGGACTACGCAGATTGTTAGCTTATGTACAGTACTACACAATAGTAATATGTACCACAATGCCAAGAAACAATGTGTTGTCTGGTGGTTCACCCAATGCCTTCTCTGTGCTGTCTGCAGCTGGCCAGTAGAACTTCTGCCAGGTGTCTTTGAGGAGCATGACAGCAACCTCAATCCACTCCTTCTCCCACTCTGCAATCTTCGTGTAGTGTGCTAGCATCAAAGGATGGAGCACTTAATGCATGTATTATTAGCTAGTACCCAATGAAACAATGTGTGTTACTCACAGGTTGAGAGCCAGTAGAGTGCAGATTTGTTGGATTTCTAATAATACTTATTCAAGATTGAAATGCAGGGAGGATGAGGTCTTAGCCAATTCAACAGCCATTTTTGCCAACTCTCTCAGTTGCTTGCAGAGCAAGGTATCAAGATATTCATCAGCAGCCATGTGTAAGTTGCATTCTGTGCTACAACATGTATTGATACGCTGTGTAAAAAAGGTGCTAACATTGTTTTCTAGAGCAACCTGTAGCCCAAACTTGCCACCTCAAGACACAGTTTCTCTGTTTGGCATGCCTTGGGAGATGGATGTGGGCTCACCATTGCTTTTCTGCAACATAAATCCATCCTTGGCATTTGACCTAAACCCATCCTTGTCACTCAACTTCAATCCTTCCTTGCATGCTGGTGACCTGAACCCCTTGCTTCCTTGTGACCTAAACCTCTCCTCATCATCCTCAGATCTTGGCCTTTGCAAGGAAGGCAAAGGTTTCAGCTGCTAGCCAGGTATGTCTACACTACCGCCTGCTTACCAGATGCTTGCTGATGCTTGTTAAGTTGGTGAAGAGATGCTACACTGGAGGATCAGGTTTGTTTGTTCATCCCACCTCTCTGCACTCTTGCTTCCAGCTTCTTAACTCCATTTCCAACTCCCATCCAACTACAATGAACACTTTTCCCTACTTGCTCTAACTATGTTTACCTGATGTTTTATCGTGGTGATATCAATTACTGTTAGAATTCCATATGATGTAGCTACTGAGCCTGAGCAGATGCAATGTCAATATATTAATAACAATGCCTCCTACATCTAATAGTGTGAAAACATGCAGATAGATCACTTGTGCAAAGTGTGTGCTGCGCATTCTGTACAAGCCTATTTTACTGACTGCTTTCCACCTTTCTGCCTGCCCACATAAGTTCCTGTTCCTGAGTGCTTGCATTCCTGCTCTGACTATGCTCACCTTCCTGCAATCATGCCCACCTTTCCACCTTCCCATGAAATGCAGGAAGTTCCTGCATGTGTGGGAATGCAACAGAAATTCTGGCTTCTGGCACATGTGAGCAAGTGCAGGATGAAAACATGTTCAATAGTGCCAAAATCTGGCATGCTGGTGCCAAATTTTGGCAAATCTTCCACATCACATGCTTAGTCCAAGGCTTTCTCTGTTTCACAGTAGGCTAGTACAAGGGTACATCTCAATCCTGAGTGATAAGGAAGAACTTGACCTAGTGTCAGAGCTACAACCTGATGGGTAATGTCAAACACCTAAGTGGCAATGACAAGCCTATGGGCAACAATGCCAGAGGCTGTACTGACAACATCTAAGGCAGGACATGCAGTGAGGGTGCAATAAGGTGCAAGGGTGTACAAGAATAATGCACCCAGTCTAAAGAGACCTGGGCAAGTACTATGCAATGAATAATCACACAGGTAGTAGTGGGGATACAACAGGAGGTCAAGTTCTGAGGCTTAAGGCTCTCAGACTCTCCCTTATATATTCATACAATGAGCTATATCAAATACACATATGGTGCAAGACAACTATTGTACAATGTAAGAATGGTGCCATGTAACAGAATATTCCAGAAGGTACAAACAGAATGTAAACAACAACAAGGTCACATGATCATGTAAGTAATTCTATGCATATATCTGATTAAATGGGACTTGTCCAAAAAATATGAGAAAGAGAGATGTATAAAATATAGGAACATAATAATAAAATCTGTGTCATGGTCTAGGCCATGACACTTCCCCCCCATCAAGGTCTGAGTGCATTGGGATGTAGTCAGTGGAATTCCTTTACTTGTTCAGGGGCATTCTTGAGTTTGGCTTTGGGTAACCATAGGTTTTCTTCTGGTCCATAGCCTTTCCACTTGATGTGATACTCCAATCTCCTTCCAACCTTTTGAGAGTCCAGGACTTCTTCAACTTCAAATTCTTCTTCACCATCAGGAGTGACCACCAGTGGAACAGGTATAGGTTGCCAGTTATAGTCATCTACTGGTTTTGGGAACAGGAGCAAAGTGTGGAATACCAGATGAACCTTCATGGAGTTGGGTAATTCCAGTTTGAAAGCATGTTTTCCAATTTGTTCCAGTACTTTGTATGGTCCAAAACACCTGTTATCCAATTTCTTAGAAGGGCATATGGTTTTGATATTTGAGCTGTCTAAGAAAACCTTTGATCCAACTTTGATCTTGGGTGCTTCACAATGCTTCTGATTATAATATTTGGAGTATGTTCAGTTGGCAATTGTTAGAGCAGCCTTGGCCTCTTCTTGAATTTCTTTGAGGTGTTTGTTGTATTGATTGGCAGCAGGTACCTGGCTTTCTCTGGTATTACCCACAGTGAAATCTGGGTTGTAACCATAGCAGGCAAATAACAGCAAGTAGTTTGATCCTGAGTGCTTCCCATTATTATATGCAAATTCCACCATAGGCAATGCTGCTACACAATCCATCTGTCTATGATTTATGTAGTGACAAAGGTATATTTCAACAAATTGGTTTAGTCTTTTGCTTTTGTTCCAGGTCAGGGTACACTTGAATATCTAGAGCTTAAGAAAATGTAGATATGTTAGTATACACTAATTGTATTCAATACTTCTCAGACTAGAGTAAGAAGGCTCAAAGTAGTTGCAATGCAATCAAGTAATACTCAAGGTAGTCTTAATCTTTCACAGTGTAAACTGAATAATTTATAGGTATAAAGAGCAAGACTACTATGGTCAGGTTCCCTTAGATATCTTAAATGTAGTTCAGCCCTAGTTGCTTGGACTAACTGATACTAATCTTAATACTAGACTTAAGCGATAGCTTACAGGATAGATGGTGGGCTGCCTAATGCATGTACTTCCTCAGCTACAGGTACTTAGATTTCCTCTAATAGCTGGTACTTAATGTCATACTCAATCAGGCAATAGTGTATCCTTATATATCTCTGTATATAAGATACAATGAATCAGACAGTATATAACTAATATGGTACTTTATTCCTCAGTACTAGTTATATAAGAAATCACACACAGACAAGAGAAATAGAAAGAGAAAAAGGAAACCAATAACTGGTCTGGGTTGAGTAGAGGAGGGAGGGTGGTCTGGAAGGGCCTCAGAGGAGGTCCTTTTATACCCTGAGGAGGGCATTCCAGAGCCAAATAGATGCATACATGCCAGTGCAATCATCAAAAGTGGGTACTGCTATACTTGGGGTACACCCTAGCCCAGTATAGGATATGAGAGTAAAGACAGGGTGTGGATCAAAGGCATTGATGCATTTGAGACCTGCTATTGGCATGTAGATCATATTATCATAGTATATACATGTAATGAATGGAGGCTACATCTCAGTGAGTCATAAAGTGAGTCAGAGAAGCTTCTGGATCAACTTGGAAGGCTCTCCTGACTCACTGGAGTCATTAGATCTTGATTGATGGTCCAGTAAGATTCTAATGAGCTTCAGGCCATTCCAGTGTGAGGATCTGGTGGATTGCGACAATCTTTGGGCAGCAGATACCACCAAAGATTAGCTATTGATAGAGCATAAGATCACTCTGATGGAGTAAGTGGTTGCCAAGATATGAGCAGTGTGATGTTGTAATCAATATCTCCTGATGAGAGGAAATATTGCAACCTCTATATCTCTCTGAGTTCTTAAGATAAAATCACAATAAAACATGCGTTGGAGAGAGGAGATTTTGTACTATTTAATGGAACACAAATAGTACAATTTCAGACACATACAAATTCATTTAATTTCAAGAAAAATTACAGAGGCATCACTTGAGGTTGGCAGGGCAGACTAAAATAATAGAAAAATGTTAGTGATCCATAACAATTATGGAATTTGAGCTATGACATGCCCAGGACCAGGTCATTTCCCAACATAAGCACTGAGAATCTTTCTGTGCTCCTGAATACATAAGTTGAAGGTACAATAGTGGGTCACAGACCCCAGGTCAATTTCTCTTCCATCAATGACACATAGCCTTTTTGGAGTTTTTAAGGTGACAGTTGGAATCCTACATTGTCTGAATAGATCTTCATGTATAAATACAGATGTGGCCCCTGAATCCACCATGGCCCATCCATTAAATTTTTTCATTTGTATGCAGACTTATATTTGGGGGTAGTGTGCAGTGGAAATGCATGGAAGAAGAACTGCAACTGTGATTGATTTCCTAACATCATACATTCCATTTCCTTGTTTTCATTTTCAGACTGCACATTTCTCAATACTGCACCCAAAACTGCCCCCCTGGCATGGTTTAAGCTAATTCTTTTACCTACTCATTGTCAGTAGTTTCAACATCCTCTACAACCACCTCATATCCAGACATTTCGGTGGAGGGGCATTTGGCAGCAATATGTCCACATCCCCCACAGTTGAAGCAGGTAATTGTCCCTTTTCCTTTTCCTGCACTGTCTAGATCCATTACATCAGGGTCCTTAGCCTTAGCAGCAGCTGGGGGGTGGTTATCCTTTTTGATATCCTTGAAGGACTCCTGTATGTTGGTGCTGCTTCCATCATAACACATGTTTGGGACTGTAAATCCCTTGGCATTGGGCCCAATAGCTACAATTTGGCCTTTGACAGCCTTGCCATTCTTGATTTTGTAGATATGCTCCCCACTCTTGAATTTTTCTTTCAATGGGTTGCTTGGTGCAGCACTATTGCCTTTTTTTTTGGAGGAGTTGCTGGTACTGGCCTTGTTTACCCCATGGGATGACTGCTTGCTCCCAAATGAGATAAGGTGGCAATCAATTTCCAGGGCATGCTGGGTCCATTGGGCAAAGGTTTTGGTTTGGGGGTCATAGTATTGTGCCACCATGTCATCTGTCACATCTGTCATGGCCTAGACCATGACACAGATTTTATTATAATTTTCCTAGATTTTATACATCTCTCTTTCTCATATTTTTGGACAAGTCCCATTTAATCAGATATATGCATAGAATTACTTACATGATCATGTGACCTTGTTGTTGTTTACATTCTGTTTGTACCTTCTGGAATATTCTGTTATGTGGCGCCATTCTTACATTGTATGATAGCCATCTTGCACCATATGTGTATTTGATATAGCTCATTGTATGAATATATAAGGGAGAGTCTGAGAGCCTTAAGCCTCAGAACTTGACCTCCTGTTGTATCCCCACTACTACCTGTGTGATTATTCATTGCATAGTACTTGCCCAGGTCTCTTTAGACCAAGTGCATTATTCTCATACACCCTTGCACCTTATTGCACCCTCACTGCATGTCCTACCTTAGATGTCATCAGTACAGGCTCCAGCATTGTTGCCCATAGGCTTGTCATTGCCACTTAGGTGTTTGACATTACCCATCAGGTTGTAGCTCTGACAACATCCAAAGATAGACCATCATGAAATTGATCACACATGGTGGCATCATTGTAGTTGAGGCTGGTGGAATAGAGGTTGAAGCTGGTAAGGTAGTCCTGAACCATTTTGGAACTGCTTGAGTTTCTGCCATTTGTTGCAGTTTTTTTCAGTTTGATTCAGGTCCATGTAGTGGGTAGTAAATTCTTGCCAAAATTGATTGGCATCATGTAGCCATGGCACAATGGACCTGGGGTTGAGGATATCATACTCCTTATATGAATTGACCCACTTGGCTGCTGACTCTTCCAAATAGGATGTAATAAACACAACCACCTGATTGGCTGAATGCCCACTCATGTTGGTGTTGATATATCTAGCATATACAATTCTGAACTAAATTGCATCTTCTTGCTTAGTGCTGTCAAACTTTTGTGGGGCAGCCATTTTTACTTTTGTAGTTGAAGCACTTGTAGGTGTGTTGAAGTGCAGTGAGTAAATGCACTCCAATGTATGACTTAGCACAGTGAGACAAAGTGGATTGAGCCTGCTAGAGATGAGTGGAGATAATGTTGCTGTCAATCAAGCAACTTGTACATTTGTTTATATAGAATACAATGGATAAATCCAGGTGGTACATTGGCATGTATACAAGAGAAATAAAGTACAAATAGAGATAAAACACATAATATCAGACATGAGAGATAGTTGAGTGGCTTGGTGAGTGCATCAGCAAGGTTTTCTTTGGACAGAATGAACAATACCATAAGATTTTTCTTGTGGATTTTGTCTCAGACAAAATTGTACAGTATGTCAATGTGTATTGTATGCATTTTGTTTGTTGGGTTGTGCGCAGATTCAATTGCCAATTGATTGTTGCATAGAATTGGTGATGGTGTCAGCAACAAATATTTAACACTGATGTCATCAAGAAACTGCACAATGGCCTTGAGTTCTTTTGTGGTGTGGCAGCAGGCAACAGTTTCAGCCTCCATAGTAGACAGTGCAACAGACAAGTGACATTTGCTAAGCCAGCATATAGTAGTGCCAGCTAGGATAACAACAGATCCCAAGATTGACTTGCAGTTGTGTTGAGTAGCAAAGTCCAAGTCAGTGTAAGCAACTTTGTAGAATGGTTTATTGCCATTGTAAGTGAGTCTGATTTTGGCCATTGTCACAAGGTAGTGGTGAATGCACTTTAAGACATTTATATGTGCAGCACCATAGCAGGTGGAGTGACAAGCAAGCATGCCTACAGTGAAAGTGATGTTGGGACAGATGCAGCAAGAGATCCAGAAAAGGCAACCAAGTTGAGTAATGTACAGGTAGTTGATTTTCTCAGTCGAAGGCTCAAGTACAGGCATAGTATTGGACATAGGGGTGGTTGTGGGAGTGGTGTTTTCAAGGTTGGCAAGCTTTACAATAGACTTGATGTATGACTGTATGGTCAATGAGAGTGTATGGCAGGCACAATTGTGAGTGATAGCAATACCAAGAAAGAGACAAGTCTTGCCAAGATCTTTACAGTCAAATAAATCTAGGATTTCCTGCTTGATTGTTTTGATGTGTCCAGCAGTGCAGCAGATAACAAAATCATCAACATAGCATATGATGATTGAGTAGATGCCATCCTTTGTGCAAGTAAAAATAGAAGCATCCTTGGCTGACAGACAATAGCCAATGGCAGTAAACTTGCCGTTCCTGAAAACTTCCCATGGGTGGCCAGCTTGATGCAAGCTGTAGAGGGCCTGAGTGACAAGCATAAGGTTTGGTCTGCCTTTGCCATAACCTTTGGGGAACTTGACATAGAGAGGAATGTCCATTGGCACATGAGTGTATGCACTGGTACATCAACCATATGGCAGTCAAAATCAGCATGAGCAACAAGAGCAAACATAGTGTGGATGTATGCAAGGTCAGGGGTGTTCAAGAAGGTTTCATTGTACATGAGGCCAGCAATTTGTCAATTCCTGTGGATTACTAGCCTAGCTTTTAGACAAACCTTGTTACTGTTGGCATCTTGTTTGATTTTCAGTACCAGGCCTGAGGTGAGTATCTGTTGGCCACACAGTACTTTGCAATGATTGATGACCTTATAGATGTTTTGTTTCTGCAGCTGTTTGAATTCAGCATCTAGGGCAGTGATCCAGTCTTCATTACAGTCAGATTGAAGAGCATCCAACCATCTAGGAGAGTCGGAGTCAACTAGGTCAGGTTGGGTGAGCAAGGTGAAATGTTTGGTGGCCCAGGCATTGTAGCATGGCATGTTGTTGTTGCAATTAGAGCCTAGTGCAAGAAAACAGTTGTGTATGTGCTTGGGTAGCTGTGAGCAATACATGTGATCCCCAATAGTAGTTGTATCAATGCAATAGACCTTGCCAGGGTTGTGTATGTAAGAACCAGAGTGTGTATGCATATTGTCAAGTGCCTGGAGCCAGAGTACACATTTGGGTTTGGATTTCTCATTGAGCTGTTTGTGATGGTAAGGATTTTTGCCAGCATGCACCTGTGTTCTTGTGGTACAGTGAGTTATGCCAAGGATAGTGCAATTGGAGGGTTTGGATGTGGTAGGTGTGGCAGCAGGTCAATGTGAATGCTCAGTGGGCTTGACAGTAGTGGTAGGAATGTGTGCAGTAGGTGTGGGATCAGGTTGCAATGATATGGAGGGCTCACCCCAAGCCTGGTTGGTCAAGTCTTGGGGCTGAGTGGTTGTATGCACCATTTGTGGTGCTTCAGGGCCAATGCCCATCTCCCCCTCACTCAGTGCAAAGACTTGAATCCATTTTTTGTCTGATAGGCTGTCAGGTTCTTTGGATGATGTGATAGGGGCTGGTGATTCAAATGAGATTGGATAAGGGAGGCAGTGTAGGAAATAGATATTGTGCAATGTGTGGATTGTGCAATCGGGCCATGCAAGGTAGCACCAAACCCTGCCAGAGTTCCTGTCAATCCCTGTGAAAATTGTGCAGCAGGTCTTGGCCTTGAGCTTTGAGTGGCCTTTGTTTTGAATGAGGACATGGCATGTTGTGCTGAACAATTGAAAGTATGACATGTTCATAGGCTTTTTGAACATTTCAATTTGGGGGATGTGCCATCCTCCTTGCATTTTGTGTGGCATATTGTTGCCTATAAGGTTTGTGTAGGCAACTGCTTCTTGCCAAAGAAAGAGTTTTCTGTGAGTATTCAAATGACCATGTATCACAGCATGAGAGTGCTCAGCTAAGGTACAATGGGTGTGTTCAGTGGGACCATTTTGTGCAGATGAATAGGGCACTGTTGTAGTAATTTTGTAGAATATTCATGTACATACTCAAATGATCTAGAATGTGTATGAGTCAGTAATTGAGTAAAGTGTGAATGCATCATGTATGCACAGTATATGCGCAGCAGTAGAGCATATGACTTGTGTGAATACATTGGGTATAAATAAGGACTCTACAAGCCCCCCATACTCCATCTCTTCACTTACACTTACACATTCTTTTGTAAACCATTTCTATATAATATATACATTTGATTTCTATAGGTTATGAGCCCTGCCCATACACTTTAAACCAGAAGAGAGAAATATATATACCTGAGTACTCAAAACAAATTAGCATACCATGACCGATAGCATGCAAACAACTGTAGCTAGCAGTCTACACTGCATTGAGCCATTGCGGGGGACAGAGAACTATAACGTTTGGCATGTGCAAATGGAGGACATACTCACTGACCTTGATTTGTACAGATATATCAACTGATCTAAGTCACTACCACCCAAAATACTTGAAGTTACCCTTTCGGACAGGAAAGATGCTGCAGGGAAAGCCTTACCAGACAAGACAAAAACCATGGATAACAAAGAATATAATAAATGGTTAAAGTCAGACCAGAAAGCCTTATCAAATATAAGACTATGAGTAGATGGAAACATACTCACACACATACAGACATGTGAGTATTCCACCAACATGTGGGATCTCTTGGTGTCCACCTTCCAAGTCAAAGGCACAGTTGGACTAATCAATCTGTGAAGAAAATTCATTAGTCATTGCATGGCCAAGACTGACGATATTGAGGAACACATACAGCACATGCACAGCTGGTTCCAACAAATAAATCTAATTGCACCAAGGTCAATAACTGAAGTGGATTGGATAACAACTTTAGTAGCCAGCTTACCAGATTCATGGGATATGTTCACTCAATCCATAAGCTTCCAATTCAAAATGGACAACGTAAACAAGCTAGTGGATCAAATAAGTGATCTACACTCAAGGATATTAGCCAAGGCACACCAAAGAAGTAATTGTAACAATGAACCAAAAGCATTCTTCAGTACAAATAAGTTCCAACAGAATAGGCCTACACATACCAATACAAAACCTCCAGACAAGTCAAAGTCAAAGTGCAAGAATTGCAGAAAGATCAGGCACTGGGCAAACAAATGCTGAAGCCTGGGAGGAGGCGCATACAAGCAAAGTCAGCTCAACAAAGCAAACAAAGGAAATTTCCATAACCGAAGATTTGACTCACCCAATAAGAGTCAAACTGGCAATGCACATACACATATAGCCATGTCAAACAACAGCAAAACCCCCAAGTACGCCTTTTCAACCTATGAAGATCAACTGACATTAGTAAGTATTGACTGTAATACGTGGCTAGCTGATAGCAGAACTACAACTCACATCGCTAGGGACCTAGAGGCATTTACTACGTATAGTAAATTGTCTGGTTACATCACTGGAGTCACTGGTAAAGAGCCAATTCTAGGCTGAGGCTCAGTTAGACTCAGATGTAAAATAGATCCAAACAAAGATCAATACAAGACTATTGTCCTGACAAATGTAGCACATGTACCTGGATCACCTGCTAATCTAATCAGCTTATCGCTGATCACTGATAAGGGCATGTGTGTCTCATTGGACTGCAACAAGCTAATCATAACAGACACAAATAATCATAAAGTAGTGATAGGGTCAAAACTTAATGATCGCATACAGGGCAGTTTGTGGAAGATTGACACTCAAACAATAAGCAACCCTGTAGACAGTAGAACAATAAACAAGGTTGCACTTGTGAAACAAACTGGCCAAACCTGGTATGATTGGCATAGGATTCTGGGTCACCTAAATGTGCAGACACTCAAGTGATTGAAAAGTACTAATGCTGTCAAGGGAATGGAAGTTGCTGATGATAAAATAGGCTTGACCTTCAAATGTGAAGCATGCATGCAATCAAAAGCGCATATAAAGCCCTTCCCAAAACAGTCGCAAACAATTGTGAATGAGATAGGCGAACTCATAGTTACCAATGTGTGGGGACCGGCTTGCATCACATTCATCAGTAAATATAGATATTATGTATCGTTCACAGATGTAGCTACACGTTTTACAAAACTAAGTTTTCTGAGACACAAAGACAAGACTTTGAGAGAATACAAGGCATTCAAAGCAATGTTAGAAACACAGAAATCTAAGAAAATAAAACACATACAATTTGATAATGGAGGTGAGTTTGTAAATAAAGAATGGTTTGAGCATGCCACTCTGAAAGGAACTATTTTGGAAACTACAGCCCCATATTCAGCTCAGCAAAACGGAATTGCTGAACGGCTAAACAGGACACTTACTGAAAAAGTGCAAGTGATGATGCTCAAGTCAGGAGCACCAAAGTTCTTATGGAATGAAGTGATAGCATATGCATGCTATCTAAAGAACCAGGTGCCCACATAAGTACATGGAGCATTCTGGAAAACACTGTACAAGCTCTTTTGGGGTAAGAAACCAAACTTTAGCCAATTAAGGCTGTGGGGAACGAAATGTTACATACTTAATCAAGGAGAGAACATATCAAAATTAGACCCTAAAACTTTTACAGGTATATTTACAGGAATATCAGATGTACAAGGTAAAAGTTGGAGATATTACAAGCCTGGAGCTAATTGCATAATGCACTCATGGAACGTCTTGTTTACATGAGTATATGCACAGCCTGCAGGTGTGCAAGATGATCCAGAATGGGTAGAAACAGTTGTTCCACCTGCTGAGGGGGAGTCAAGTCAGAATAGCAGCACTGCAGAACAAACTGTAGAACTTACTGGAACAGGGGGAGATACCAAGCTGAGCAGCAAGCGAAAGAATGACTCAGTAGATGCAGGAGAGCAGAAAGGTATAAAAGAGGAGACTAAGAGCATGAAGAAAGCATCCAACTCACAACTTTCATCTACTCTTATTCACTCTGTCACCTCTAAACCACCCAACTGCTCTATTATGCTTAACACCCCTCACCCTGATACTTCTATATTGCTTAATTGAATTAATGCTGTTGACCAACACACCAGCATGCGAACCTGTTGCAACAACCCCAATGCTCCAGCTATCACTTTGGAACAAGAGTGTGGAGGAGTCAAAATCAAGATCAACAACTCCACCACGACAGGTAAGCTCATGTATGAGGATAAAAATGAGGTATCTAACCTTGTATTAGGACTCACCTGTCGACGACGACAAGTCAGGCAACGAGGAAAAGAGTAAGAAAGGAAAAGAACTTGTATTCGACGAGAGGTCAAGTTCTTGAGGAGCCCTCTGCAAACTTGACCTGGTTTATATACATAGTACGAGCCACATCATAACAAACAAGTCTGTACAGTGAGTCATGACTGATAAGAGATAGAAGCAGTAGAAGCGACTGCGGAACTGCAGAATTTCACATCAGAGTTGAAATACATCTTGGTTGTCAGTCCAGACCACCCCCTGAATCACATGACACAGATATACCATAAAAGGCAAGTATGTTTGAAGCTGGTCTCATAAAATGTAGTAAATCGAGAAAATATTATAGAGTGGATATATGTGTGTCAGTTTGTGACACTTCCCCCTTCAAGGCATGGGGGTCATGGGGTGCCTTTGGGTGTGACTTGACATAGTCAGCAATGAGTTCTGGTGCATTCACCAGGTCATCGTATGTTAGCCATTGTCGCTTGTCGTAGCCGAGCCACTTGACATAGTATTCAAAGATGTTAGATCTTTTGTTGTATTGTGACTTTATGAACTGTTCCACTTCAAATTCTTCTTCCCCTTCAGGAGTTACCACAGGTGGTGGTGGGGGAACCTGACAGCCATATGGGTCGTCTTTATATTTGGTCAGGAGTGAGACATGAAACACTGGGTGTATTTTCATGGTTATCAGTAGGTCTAGTTTGTAGGCATGTGTGCCATGTTGTGCTACCACCTTGAATGGTCCAACTCTTTTGTGGGCCAGTTTCCTGGAGGCTGTTATGGATCACTAACATTTTCTATTATTTTAGTCTGCTCTGCCAACCTCAAGCGATGCCTCTGTAATTAAATTGTGAAATACTCGAATTTGTATGCGCTCTGAATTGTACTATTTTCCGTTACATTACATAGTACAAATTTCCTGCTCTCCAACGCATATTTTATTAAGTTTTTACAATAAGATCTCAGAGAGATACAGAGGTTGCGATATTTCCTCTTATCAGGAGATATTGATTACAACATCGCACCGCTCATATCTCGGCAACCGCTTACGCTATCAGAGCGATCTTGTGCTCTATCGATAGCCAATCTTCGGCGGTATCTGCAGCCCGAAGATCGTCGCGATCCACCAGATCCTCGCGCCGGAATGGCCCGAAGATCATTAGAATCTTACTGGACCATCAATCAAGATCTAATGACTCCAGTGAGTCAGGAGAGCTTCCCAAATTGATCCAGAAGCTTCTTTGACTCACTTTATGACTCACTGAGATGTAGCCTCCATTCATTACATGTATATACTATGATAATATGATCTACAAGCCAATAGCAGGTCTCAGATGCATCAATGCCTTCGATCCACACCCTGTCTTTACTCTTTTATCCTATACTGGGCTAGGGTGTACCCCAAGTATAGCAGTACCCTCTTTTGATGATCGCACTGGCATGCATGTATCTATTTGGCTCTGGAATGCCCTCCTCAGGGTATAAAAGGACCTCCTCTGAGGCCCTTCCAGACCACCTCCCTCTACTCAACCCAGACTGGTTATTGGTTTCTTTTCTCTTTCTATTTCTCTTGTCTGTGTGTGATTTCTTATATAACTAGTACTGAGGAATAAAGTACCATATTAGTTATATACTGTCTGAGACATTGTATCTTATATACAGAGATATATAAGGATACAATATTGCCTGATTGAGCGTGACATTAAGTACCAGCTATTAGAGGAAATCTAAGTACCTGTAGCTGAGGAAGTACATGCATTAGGCAGCCCACCATCTATCCTATAAGCTATCGCTTAAGCCTAGTATTAAGATTAGTATCAGTTAGTCCAAGCGACTAGGGCTGAACTACATTTAAGATATCTAAGGGAACCTGACCATAGTAGTCTTGCTCTTTATACCTATAAATTAGTCAGTTTACACTGTGAAAGATTAAGACTACCTTGAGTGTTACTTGATTGTATTGCAACTATTTTGAGCCTTCTTACTCTAGTCTAAGAAGTATTGAGTACGATTAGTGTATACTAACATATCTACATTTGCTTAAGCTCTAGATATTCAAGTGTACCCTGACCTGTAACAGAGGCCTGCTGTGTCTGTATGTTTTTGGTATCAAGCCAGACTTTGTCTCCAACCTTAATAACTTCAGGAGTCCGATGCTTCTGGTCGTAGTATTCCTTGATCCTCTGGTTTGCTATTTCCAGGGTGGCCTTAAGTTCGTCATGGCCCTTTTGGAGCCATTCTGCATGGTTGTCTGCTAAAGGGAGTTCTGGTTCCTCCCTGTCCCCAACTGCTAGCCTTGGGTGGAAACTGTAGTTTGCAAAGAATGGTGATTTGCCAGTTGAGGCGTTGACACCATTATTGTAGGCAAATTCAGCTAATGGTAGGAGTGAGACCCAGTTGTCTTGTCTGTCTGATACATAGTGTCTGATGTACCCTTCCACTACTTGGTTGGCCTGTTTGGACTGGCCATCTGTCTGAGGGTGGTATGCTGTGGAGTAGGAGGGTTTTATATCCAGTCGTTTGTATAAGTGCCTTAAGAATTTGGATGCAAAGTTGGGGCCGCGGTCGGAGATTGTTTTCCATGGTAACCCATGGAGTTTCCATACATATGTTAGGAACAGGTTGGCACAATCCATAGCACTGGCTTCCGATTGACATGGAATAAAGTGGACCATTTTTGTCAGACAGTCGACCACTGTAAATATGGCATCAAATCCCTCTGACAGGGGTAGCCCGGTGATCAGATCATAGGTAATTTCTTCCCAAGGTTTTTCTGGTGCAGGTATTGGGTTTAGGAGCCCTGGGGGAACTTGGTTGCTGTGCTTGTTCCTGATGCATGACTTGCAGTGTGTGACATATTCATTGACTGATTTTTTCATTGATAACCATGTGTATTTGCAATTTAGCAATTCATATGTTCTGAACTGTCCTGGGTGTCCTGCTGCTGGGCTGTTGTGATGGCTTTCAATGACCAGTTTGCAAAGTTCTTTGTTATTTGGGACGTAGATACTGCCCTTGTGTTGTAAGAGTCCTTTGTCCCATTCCCAATCTTTGACCTTCTCATTGTCATCTAGGGCTTTTAGGACTTTTGATAGGTGTTTGTCCCCCAGGATAGCATCCCTAATGAGTTGTTCTAGGTCATTGTCTGGCATGATTGCTTGCAGGCATAGTGATTTCAGCTCCAAAAATTGGTTTTGCGCAAGCAGAGCTTGGCTCTCACCCCCCTCTTTAGGGATGTGTCTTGACAGCCTAGAGAATATGTCTGCCTGGCCATTCTTCACCCCTTCAATATATAGAATTTTGAATTTGAACCTGGATAAGAACTCATGCCACCGTGTGACCTGCCTGTTCAGTGGCCGATTTGTCTTCCAATACTCCAAATTCTTGTGGTCACAAACAATGTTTACCAGATGTTCGGCCCCTTCTAGCAAATGACGCCAGTGTTTGAGGGCCTTTATAATTGCCAGCATTTCTTTGTTGTAAATATTGTAATTTCTTTCTGCTGGGACCATTGCCTTGGAGTAATAGGAAATTGGGTGGAGCATTCCGTCCTCTCCATATTGCAATAATACAGTGCCTGTGGCATAGCCTGAGGCATCAGTTTCCAAAATGAATGGTTTGTTGGGCTCTGGCTGAATTAGGAGGGGGGCTTCTTTTAATTTTTGCTTCAGCAGGTTCCATGCCTGATCCCTTTCTTCTGTCCATTCCCATTTTACATCCTTCTTGACAAGTTCATAAAGACATCTTGTAATTTTCGAAAAGTCTTTTATGAAGTGCCTCAACCAATTTGCAAACCCCAACCCTTCCAGGACTTTGGTTGGGTTGGTAGGGGTTGGCCATTCAACAGCCTTTTCAACCTTGGCTGGGTCTACTTTAATTCCCTGGGGAGTCACTACTATTCCCAGGTAATCAACTTCAGTGACATCAAAGACACATTTCTCCAGGGCGCAATATAGGCCAGCTTTTTGAAGGTGATGTAAGACTTCCTTGACATGTTCATCATGTTCTTCCTGGTTTTTGGAGAATACTAATATGTTGTCCATATAGATTACCACATAAATGCCTTTGATGTCTTGGAACTCTTCCCAGATCATGGCCATGAAGGTTCCTGGTGCGTTCTTTTGACCAAATTGCATGACTAAGGGCTTGTACAGCCCATATTTGGTCTTAAAAGCTGCTTTCCATTCATCCCCTTCATGAATTCATATGAGGTTGAAGCCCCATTTTAGATCAAACTTGGTGAATATCTTTGCCCCATGCAGCGTCTCCACAATATCATTGATGCGTGGGAGTGGGTACACATTAGAGACTGTCATTTTGTTTAGTCACCGGTAGTCAATGCACATGTGCAGCTTCCCATTCTTCTTTTTGACAAATATGACTGGAGATGCCATTGGTGACCTTGAGGGTCTGATATGCCCTGCTTTCAGTTGGCGCTCCAAGGTTTTGCACAATTCTGCATCTTCCTTGACACCCACACTATATATGGGGCCATGCCTTGGCTTGGCATCTGGTTTTAAATCTACTTCCATATCCCACTTTCTATGGGGTGGTAACGGCTGGATGTCATCTTCTTCAGTGAATATTTTCTTGAACTCCCTGTATTTGATTGGGAGGGAATCTAAAGAGTCCAACTGGAGCTCCTTGGGTTTGTTTGCTTGCACATGTAGGGGTTTTGTAATGCAGTGTTTCAAGCAGATTGGTGAGTTGAACTTCATATCTTTCCCCTCCCAATCAATGTCTGGGTTATGGAATTTGAGCCACGACATGCCCAGAACTAGATCATTTTTGCTGACATTCACAATGTAGGCACTGAGGATCTCTTGGTGCTCTTGAATACACAACTCAAAGGTGCAGTAATGGGTCACAGACCCAGAGTCTATCTCCCTTCCATCAATTACCCTCAGTTTCTTGGGTGTTTTTAGGACAACGGTGGGAATATGGTATTGTTTAACCAAATCTTCATGTATAAATACTGACATGGTCCCTGAGTCAATCATGGCCCATCCGTTAAATTTTTTCATGTTATATGCAGATTTGCGTTCAGGGGTTATGCGCAGGGGAAATGCATGAAAGAAAAACTGTAGTTGTGATTGGTTTCCTAATGACATACATTCCATTTCCATATTTTTATTTTCATTAAGCACATTTTGTAACATAGCACCCAAGACCACCCCCCTGGCACGGTTTGAGCTCATTCTTTTACCGACTCTTCGTCAGTTGTTTCTACATCCTCAACCACTGCCTTGTATCCTGACATCTTAGCTGAGGGGCATTTGGCTGCAATATGACCCTGTCCTCCACAGTTATAGCAGGTGCTTGTCCCCTTTCCTTTTCCTGCGCTATCCAGATGCATTGCATCTGGATCCCTTGCCTTGGGGGCTGCCGGTGGATGATTATCCTTCTTTATGTCCTTGAAGGATTCTTGTACATTGGCATTGCTGCCATCGTAGCAGACAGTTGGAACTGTGAAGCCCTTTGCATTGGGCCCAATGGCCACAATCTGACCTTTTACAGCTCTCCCGTCCTTAATCTTATATATCCATTCCCCATTTTTGAATTTCTCCTTTTGGGGAGTGCTTTGGGGGTTATTGGTCAGCCTACTGGACAAGGCATTGCTGCTGGGTTTGTTACTCCCATGAGACGTTTGTTTGCTACCAAACAAGATGAGGTGGTGGTCAATTTCTAGGGCTTGCTGAGTGAGTTGGGCAAAGGTTTTGGTGCAGGGGTCATAGTTTTGGGCCACCATGCTATCTGTTACATCTGATGATAGACCATTGTAGAACTGATCATGCATGGTGGCATTGTTGTAGTTGAGACCTGTGGAATATAGGTTGAATAGGGTGAGGTAATCCTGAACCGTCTTGGATTGTTTCAGTTTCCACCACTTGTCGTGGTTATTTTTGGTGCAGTTCAGATCCCCATAATGGGTAGTAAATTCTTGCCAGAACAGACTGGCATCGTGAAGCCAGGGGATCGCAGTTCCAGGGTTTAAAATTTCAAATTCTTCATATGAGTTGACCCATTCGGCTGCTGATCCTTCAAGATAGGATGTGATAAATGCGACCACTTGGTCAGCTGAGTGCCCACTCATATTGGTATTGATGTATCGGGTGCATGCAATCCTGAATGAGATGGCTTCTTCATGCTTTGTGCCATTGAACTTTTGGGGAGCTGCCATCTTGACTTTTATGGCTGATCCGCCAGTGGTAACAGTAGCTGTTGGCTGTGGTTGGGTCACACCAGTGATTGGTTGTGCTTGGGTGGCACCTGAGCCACCTGATGAGGTGTTTATTTGTGCTTCAACACGTGTGATTGTTGTTTGAAGTATTGCTAACATGCCCACAAGGTTATTGACACTGGTGGCCAGTCCAGCCACATTGGCATCTATTTTTGTCTGGTTGGTGGTGAGCCTTGCTTCGAGTGTATCTGTGTACGTCTTGTTGTTATGTTCTACGTCTCCAATGTCATTTTGGAGGTTGTTGGTTTGTTCTTGTAGTTCATCCATTGACTGGAGCATATAGATGACTTTTTCCCCATCAGACATATTTGCCCAAGCAGGGGTAGAGGGTTGTGACACCATTTCAGAGAAGACTTGGTAAAATTCTAAAGACGACAGAGACAATAAGGAAGTACAGGGAATTGGGAGTTGTTTTGATAATATAGGATTTCAGTTCCCCGCACAAGTCTATAAACCTCAAAGTTTCTGATTCCTGCAAACCTTAACCAAGTATCGTCCAAGTCCCAACTTTTGGTGTCTTGGCAACAATATGGGCACTCCACCCTCTTTAGTTTAGTTTGGTCCCAAAGGAGTGCTTCCTTGGGGAGGATTGATTTGGGCTGCTGGAAGGGGTGTTTCTTCCTGAATTGGTGAGCCTGTGCCACTTAGAAAGGTGGGGTGAGGGAGGTCTGACAGCGTTGAGAAGACAGGGAAGGCGTACTTGTGGGGTTCAACTGTTTCCCAGACTATAGCTTCTAGTTGGAGATGGTCTTGGAGGAGGGATAGGTAGTCCTCCTGGTGTTTGTGCAAACGTTCGGTTAAGTGCATGCAACGGGCCTCGGCTCCGCGAAGTTTTTCACAGGTTTCTTCATACTTATTCCAGTAATGACGGTACCTGTCTTGGAAATTTTCGATAGTGTTTAACAGGTGACAAAGAAGCTGTTGACCAAGGTTCTCCAGCTTATAGCTGGTTGCGGGGGATGGTGTAATAGTAAAGGAATTTGTCCTTCTTAGGACAATAAGGGCAGCGCGCTGGGAAGGTGGCTCCGTTTGCCTGATGGCAAATTTTGCACTCAGGGGCACCTGGCTTGGTGACAAAGGCTTGTTGGGTGCGTCTGACTTTTTGGGGGTGGACTTTGATAATTACTACTCAGTTGAAATCAATGTGCCCAGCTTCTTCAAGGATACTTTCAACTGAGTTGAGGGTGAAGCAGTGGATTGACAGGTGTCCGAACCACCCACACAGACAGCAGTGCTGGTCTTCTGTAAAAGGTTGTGCCACTTGAGGGCTGTGCATTCCGTCAGAGACATACTCGAGCAAAAGCAGGATGAAAGAAAAATAGACCCTTTCCCAAGTCTATTGGAATAGGAAGGTGACCTCTGTTGCTCAGCTACTTAAGGGCAATGAGCAACCCCACCTCTTGTTGATGAAAGAGATTAGAGAACCAAAGCTTGTTACGACGTGTGAGGGACCTGGCTATGCAAGGTTTCACAGAGGCGCGTATAGGGCAATGATATCTCATGGCTGTGGATAGGTGGAGTAGGATTGGGGAAGGCAACAGGGAGTTATCTCAAGACGACACCAACAGCGTTCCAGAAGTATCCCAGATGACACTGAGACTTACGATTGTCAAGAACTTGACCTGATGTTGACGACGACAAGTCAGGCGACAAGGAAAAGAGTAAGAAAGGAAAAGAACTTGTATTCGATGAGAGGTCAAGTTCTTGAGGAGCCCTCTGCAAACTTGACCTGGTTTATATACATAGTACAAGCCACATCATAACAAACAAGTCCGTACAGTGAGTCATGACTGATAAGAGATAGAAGCAGTAGAAGCAACTGTGGAACTGCGGAATTTCACATCAGAGTTGAAATACATCTCAGTTGTCAGTCCGGACCACCCCCTGAATCACATGACACAGATATACCATAAAAGGCAAGTATGTTTGAAGCTGGTCTCATAAAATGTAGTAAATCGAGAAAATATTATAGAGTGGATATATGCATGTCAGTTTGTGACATCACCAATACCACAGGTGATAGCTCAGGCAGCAAGTTCGACACTGACGATGCATACAGCATTACTTCCAACATACTGTCCCTTACTGACACTCCCACCATATCCTTGACCAGTGAGAGCCCAACCTCCAAAGCCATTGAACTACCTGCATACAATGAGCTCAATGGATTGGAGGAAGTGTTCTTCAAGCTCACCTTTGATGATCCTGTTCCACCAAAAACAGAACTGTCCATGGCAACTCCTGACGCCCCTGAAACACATTGGTCCTTCCCCACTCAACATATACTGTCCGAAGACAACCTGACTGTTGAGCAAGCATTATCTGGACTGAATGCAACCAAATGGAAGTCAGCCATGGAAGCGGAAGTGGCCACCCTTGAGAAAATGGGAAGTTACAAACTTGTCGACCTCCCAGCCAATCGAAAAGCCATTGGAAACAAATGGGTACTAACCATTAAATGCGACGAAAATGGTAAGCCTGTTTGTTATAAGGCTCAATTAGTTGCGCAGGGATTTAGTCAGCAACCAGGAATCAACTTTGGACATACTTACACACTGGTTGTACAACTTGATTCTATTTGTATCATCACATCCTTGGTGAATCAATTCGATTGGGACTTGAGGCAGCTTGATGTAAGTTCTGCTTACCTACATGCGAACATAAATGAAGAACTTTATATGCATCAGATACCATACTTCAAGGACAAAACAAATAAGGTACTTTGTCTTAAACATTCAATTTATGGACTGAAACAAGCAGGTCGAATGTGGAATCAGTTATTCAATAATAAACTCAAGCAACTTGGATATGTACCTTGCAAAACCGACGTGTGTGTTTATTGACATATAATCAACATTGAAGATGAACTCTTCATTGCAATACTTGCAATTCACATTGACAACATTATGGTTGCAAGTTCAAGCAACCATACTGACTTTGTTATCAAAGAACTAATGGAAGCCTTTGAAATGCGCAACCTAGGTTCCATCCAACACTTCTTAGGTATAAGCTTTACTTGTGATTGTGAGCAAGGCACTTTAACTTTGAGTCAAAAAGCATATATTGACTCTATAGTTGAATCTGCAGGTTTGCAGAATGCCTACGCCACTCACATGCCCATGACACTGAATATTCAACTCACTTGATTTGAAGGTACAAAATCCAATTTTAATTATGGAATGTACATTGGTAAGCTACTATATGTGGCCCTTTGCACAAGGCCCAACATAGCTTATGTCATTACATTCCTAGCCGAATTCACAATGTGCTTTGGATTGGCACATGTGACAGCTGTGAAGCACATGATCTGTTACCTAAAGGGCACTGCTTCACATGGGATAATGTACCATCAATCCAATGAAGGATTTGGAGAGTTAGGATATTCAGATGCTGACTGGGGGAGTAACTTACTTGACCGTAAGTCCATCTCTGGTAATATATTTTTACTCAGAGGTGCAGCTATTTCTTGGTCTGCTAAGAAGCAAGCCACCATTGCTTTATCAATGATGGAAGCTGAGTATATGGCACTTTCACATGCATGTACTCAGGCACTATGGCTGTGCCAGTTTCTTGAAGAGTTATACTATGAAGCTGACACACCAACCCTAATACTTTCAGATAATCTTGCTGCACTTATGCTTTCAGTTGAGTTGCAATATCATGGACACTTGAAACACATCAACATTTGCCATCACTTCATGTGTGATGTTATTGAGCAGTGCAAGGTATCTACTTTGTATGTACTGTCCAAAGAGAACCTTGCCAATGCACTAACTAAAGCATTGCTGGCTCCCCAATTTAGTTATCTTACTAAGCCAATTATGGGGGAGCTGTACACAATGATTACTGAAGTTGAAGAGGATGAGTAATCAACCTGTATAATCAATATAATAGTTGAATTGAAATAATGGAATCATTCTGAATGTTTGAAAGTCTGATACGGTCTTTGGAATTGGCTATATTCATGTAATAAATTTCTAATCATTCCTGTAGTTTACACTTACTTGATTCAGGGGGAGTGTAGAATATTCATGTACATACTCGAATGATCTAGAATGCGTATGAGTCAGTAATCAAGTCAAGTGTGAATGCATCATGTATGCGCAGTATATGCGCAGCAGCAGAGCATATGACTCATGTGAATACATTGGGTATAAATAAGGACTCTATGAGCCCCCCATACTCCATCTCTTCACTTACATTCACACATTCTTTTGTAAACCGTTTTTATATAATATATACATTTGATTTCTATAAATTTCAGTCCCGGTTTTGTTGCAGAACTTGCATAAGTGGCAGTTGATGAGCTCTTTGCTGTTATCAAAATGTATGCACTTGATTTGCAGCCTTTCTGAGTGCAAATGAAATTTGCCAGTGCAATGTAGCAATCAACAGCTTCACTTTTATTGCACATGAAGTTGACAAACATAAATCAGGTGGCTGCATTGATGAATACTATGTAGTAGTGATTGCCTTGGATTGAGTTTATCAATGCCAGGCCCCAGACATCTGAGTAAATGAGATTGGCAATCTTGCAAGGGGTTTTGATGGCAATAGTACCAAAGGACACGTGTGAGATTTGCCTTGTACACACCCTAGGCAATCAAAATTTGGGTCAAGCAGGACTGATTTGGGATTAGCAATTTTGAGACTGCAAGCAAGGTTGCTGTTCTTGAAGCGAATAATTTTTTGCAGGTCTTTATGTGCAAGTATTATGTGCCAATCATGTAGAGGGTGCACAATGTATGTGTGTTGATGCAGGTCTGTAGTAGCCATGAGGTACCAGGAGTTTCTGGTTTGGTGTTCACCAATCTTCTTGGCTAGCATGAAGAGCCATTGATTGTTGGGGCTGATTTTGTCAAAGAAAGCAATTGTGTCACAGGTCATGTGAGCAGAGCAACAAGGATATTCATCAGTCCAAGAGGATAGGGATAAAAGGTTGACTGGCAAGTTTTCAACAAGGACAACATTTGTAAAGTATATGCAGCTGTCAGGTGATCCGTACTGAGGCTTGTTGTTAATGACCCCAGGCACATGCGCATATGTGTGCAAAGTGATTTTGCCAAAACCCAAGATGGTGGCTGTGTTGCCAATGCCCTGGATTGTCAATGACATTGGAATAAAATTGGTTAAATGCTCATGCCAGTTGGTAACATGGCAGGATGCACTGGAGTCAATGATCCAGGTGTTGTCTAGACCAATGCCAAATTGGGTGTTGTTCTGCAAAGAGAAGGAGAAATGTTTGAAGCTTTTGGCAAAATATCACTGAATGCATGTTGGTAGATCTTCAAATGCAGGTGGATTTGGAGTAGTAAGGAGCTCTCAGGTAATCAGTGTGCAAGAAGATTGTTAGTTTGAGCTGGGTGTATGCATCATAGTAGTGTGTGTGAAATGGAAAGCATAGGCAAAGTCTGAAGATGATATAAAATTTGCATGCTTGCCATTTTGCTGTTGTCTTGGCTGTTGCAATGCTGGCTGTTATCACTGTTGTTGCCATTGATATGCATGTTGTCACAGCAATTGTTGTGTCTGCTGGTATTAGCACACCCAGTACTGCAGCCTTGGCCAGATCCTTGGTGGCTGTTTGCAGTATGACCACCTCTATGTCCTCCTCCCCCAGGTTTATGGCAGTCAGCCTTCTTGTGACCAGGGATGCCACAATTATGGCATATAATCTTGATTACAGCAGGAACATGGCAATTTGGGGTGCCTTGGCAATTCCCAGGGACTTGGTGATTATATGCAAAGAAGGATTTTTTGCTGGCAACTGACTTTTGGCAATGATATTCAGCAAGTAGGTGGGATTGAATGTTGATAGATAGCTTGGAACCATCAGTATCACCAGATTCAGGGCATTGAGGGATGACAGAGACACGTACCTGCCAGGATTCAGGCAGCAAGACTAAGAGTTGCCAAACAAATTTGATTTCTTTGAGTTGATCTGATGATTTGGGAAGGAGCGCAATGTTGAGATTGTTAAATATCTTGTGTAACTCCTTTATATGCACCTCTAAGTTCTCCCCTTTGTTCATGCATAGCAAAGTAAAGTGGTTTCAGAGCATAGTCATTGCAGCAACACCTAGGGACTGGTATTGGTTCCTAAGTATGGCCCAAGCATTGGCAACAAAGGTTTTGCAGGCAATGTGGATCATAGGGCTGGTGTCAATGCAGCAACGTAAAGCACCTAGTGTGGTAGTGTTCTTTTTGTCCCAAGCAGGTTGGTTGTTTGGATTGCTAGGTTGAGGGGTAGAGCTGCTGACAATGTCCCATACATTGACCTCTTGAAACATATCTTGCATTTGTATGCACCAGACTTGATAGTTGTCCTGGCCTTGGAGCTTGGCAATCATGTAGTTCTTGTTGGCAATGACTAGCATGGGAGTGTTGGGCATGCCTTTGGATGATGATGCCATAGTAGCAGGCTGAGCAGTAGCAGCAGCAGCAGTGACAGTAGATAAAGGAGCAGGCACAATAGGTAGTGCAGGGGCAATGGGTTCGATGGGTGACAGTAAGCTGATCTGGGCAAACAACAATAGGTATAGGCAGTCATCAAGAGTTAGACATTTGACACCTGTGTGTGTATGTGCCCCTAGTAGTGCTTTGTATAGGCTGAGTTGATTGCTAGTGAATTGGTATTCTGTGGTGCCAAGTTGTAACAAGTAAAGCTGATCATGGAGATCACATTTGACAGTATTGAGGGTGGATGTGTTTGAGGGCAATGGTGGTAGTGCAACATTGAAGGGTGCTGGATTGAGTGTGAAGTTGGCAAATTTGTCTGTAACACCTGTAGCATTGAGGAAATCTTGTACTTGGCAATCCAATGAAGTTGGCAACAAGTGAGGCAATAGACATGGTGATTGAGCAGGTGTAGATAACTGAGGATTCAACAGGGTGGGCAACTGGTGAGCTCAATAACAAGCAGGGCTCATAACCTGTTGAAGCACAGTGAGTAAATGCACTCCAATGTATGACTTAGCACAGTGAGACATAGCAGATTGAGCCTGCTAGAGATGAGTGGGGAGAATGTTGCTGTCAATTGAGCAACTTGTACATTTGTATATATAGAATACAATGGATAAATCCAGGTGGTACATTGGCATGTATACAAGGGAAAGAAAGTACAAACAGAGATAAAACACATAATATTGGATGCAAGACAAAGGAGAGGTAAAATATTGATATATCCTTGATATATGCATGGAATTGTTCAACAAGGTGCAGTTGTGGCAGCATAAGGTTGGGTAGAAGGTTGGGCTGAAGTCATACTTTGCCCACTTGTGGAAGTACTGACTTGCACTTTGATGCACATGATGGTAGTTTGTAGTATAGTCGACATGCCCACCAAGTTATTGACATTAGTGGCCAAATGGGCCATGTTGGCATCAATTTTGGTTTGATTTGAAGTGAGCTTTGCTTCAAGTGAATCTGTGTATGACTTATTATTATGCTTGACATCTCCTATTTCATTTTGGAGGTTGTTGGTTCACTTGCAAAGCTCATCCATAGAATGTAGATGACTTTGTCACTGTCTGACATGTTTGCCCATACAGGAGTTGGGGCTTGTGATGCCATTGTGAGAGGTGATAGATTTATATTTTAATGGCAGTGAAGGTGATAAGGAATTACAGGGAAGCAAGAATTGTTGTAGTACCAAAAGGTATCTGATCTGCACATAAGTTTATAGAATTTAAAATTTTCAATTCTGCCAAATCTCAACCAGGTATTGTCCAGGTCCCAACTCTTGATATCCTGGCAATGACACAGTACCTCAACCCTTTTTAGTTTAATTGGGTCCCAAAGGAGAGCCTCCTTGGGGAAAATTGATTTGGGTTGTTTGAAAGAGTGCTTCTCCCTGAATTGGTGACCCCAAGCCACTTAAGAAGGTGGGGTGAGGAAGGTCTGAAGGGGTCAAGAAGACAGGAAATGCATACTCATGGGGTGCAGTTGTTTCCTGAACCAGCTGTTGTAGCTTGAGGTGGTTGTGGAGGAGGGACAGGTAGTCCTCCTGGTGTTTGTGCAGTCTCTCAGCTAGACATGTGCAGCAGGCCTTGGCTTCATGAAGTTTCTCACAGGTTTCTTTGTACTTGTTTTCTCATGCAGGGAGGTAACTTGTGGCTAAGATACAAATTGTACTTAGCTCAACTACAAAGGTAGAGAACTGTCATATATACTGCACCTAACATACAAATTGTACTATAGAGTACAGTGTGAATAGAATACATGAGAAAAGAAAGAAAATATGATACCTTAGCTCAACTACAAAGGTAGAGAACTAAGGAAGGAGAAAGGGGGTTCCCACAAACTTGCACATGATATCAGAGAGGGGAGATACAAAACAGAAACAAATATGTGCATACACACATGCATATGATTGTAAATTCATGTTTCAGTAGTGGCAATACCTTTCTTGGAAGTTTTTGATGATATCTAACAAGTGATGGAGAAGTTGCTGGCCAAGGTTCTCCAGTTTAGAGCTGGTGACAGTGGATGGTGTAGTAATACAAAAATTTGTCCTTCTTAGGACAATAGGGGCAGTGTGCTGGGAAGGTGGCTCCATCTAGCTGATGCAGATTTTGCACTTAGGGGCTCCTGGTTCAGTTATGAAGGCTTGTTGGGCTTGTCTGACTTTCTGGGGGTGGACTTTGATGATCTTCACATCATTAAAATTGATCTGCCCAGCCTCCTTGAGTAGGTCCTCAACCTTATTGAGCATAAAGCAATGGATGGACAAGTGTCTGAACCAGCCACAAATGGGGCAGTGCTGAGCTTCTGTAAAGGTTTGTGCCACTGAGGGCTGTGCATTCTGTCAGAGGTGTACTTTGAGCAAGAGCCAGATAGAATAAGAAGGAAAATAGACCCTTTCCCAAGTCTATTGGAATAGGAAGGTGACCTCTGTTGCTCAAGATGACTTTATGGAATCTGCTGATTGAGTCCTGAGGGGAGGGTGTAAGGATAGCAGTCATGTGACTGCTTTTACTTGATATATGCATCACTTTCTTGATATATGAGTCTTGTCTTGTTTTTTTTCTACTACATTGTTATCACTCAAGTGAATATTATACTATGTACATGTGTTCTATCACCAGCAAGGCAAATTAAGACCTTAAGTACAGTTTCTATTGAGGGCAGAGCCCTTACACTACCCCAGCTTCCTCTACCTTGTCAATTCCCCTCTAAAGCATCCAGTGTGAAGAACAAGTACCTAGCTGACTTATTAGCCTTAGTAACAGCAAGAAGGGTCTTGAGTCAAGACCACATTGCAAGCCCCAGCACTTAGCATCTGACTTAGCCACTGTCCACAGTTGCTTATTTGGCAATGCATGTCCATCAGCCACAAGCGCATAAGGACATACAGTGTCAAGCCACAAGACAGTAGACACACACAAGGCATCAAGCCAAGATGAGCCACACATCAGCAGTACTCAGGACATCATCCAGACCCATCAGAGGCACTAGCCACTTGTAAAGCAAAGTCTGACAACTGCTTTCAGAGGTTGAGACACTTGCCTGACAGCTGACAGTGGAGTTCTAATTTTATTTTATTTTTTTGGATTCCAGTTCATTCTGTCTGCTCAGCCTGAGGCTATGTAAGACAGTCACAGTGCATATAGGGTATGGAAACTGCTTTCAACTCTGCCCCATCATCAGCCCCTGAGCCTGTTTCCTGCTGCTCCAAGCAATGCCTGACAGTCAGGCCTATGCCCCCTCTTGTCCAGTTTCTTGGCTGTTTTAGTGCTCCAGCACAACGTGCTGTGCATTAATATGTCATTATTTCTGCCAGCTGCAGCTCTTCTCTCAAGTTCATGCCCATGTATTATTGGCTTTTGTAGTTTCTATTGTACTCTATCATTCCTCAGTCTGTATGTATGAAAGTACTGTCACCATTTGTTATTCATATTAGTCCTATCCGCTCCAGGTGTTGCATGAGGTGTCTTGTCGCCTTCCCGGACTCTAGCAGTGCTCTGAATGATCTTGTCGCATCTCCCAGTGCTTGAGTTCTCTGGGCGCGTTCTTCTTTGTGTGCAGGACAGGTCATGAGGGCGTGGAAGATTGCCTGGTCTTGCATTTCACAGTTCGGACCAATCAGAGAGTCGACCTTTTTGAATCTGTATAGATATACCGCAACCGGGAAGTGTTCAAGTTGTAACTGTACTAAGACAGCGTAGTTGCGTTGGCAGAGCGCCCTAGCTGATTGGAAAAAGTCAAGCAAAGGGTAGGTTCTGTAGCCTTTCTTTTCTTGTTTCGTCGACCTCTTCTTTCCGTCTTCGTAGTAGTAGTTTTCGAAAGACTCGTTTGGCTGCTGTTGGGTTGATGGGCTTGTGACCCTGTAAGTGTTCCGGTATCAATTCGCTCGCGCTTGAACAGCCTTCGCCCGCATCCCTAGGGAGTTCTAATTTGGATGAAACAGAGGATGGGCTTTGAGCAGTCACTCAGACTCATTGGTTGTTTGTAAACGCATATCGCATACAGGTGATACAGTTATTCAAATGTCAACAGGTTTTTGCAGTAGTTTTTTCTGAAGTCCACTGATAAGCGGCATTCCCGTGCTTAGATATGGTGTGCAGTACCTACCTGGAGCTCTGGGTTCCCTCTCGCCATTGATGTCCAGAGCTATGGACAGCATTCATGTGTAGCCACTCAGCGTTTACCAGATTCACATGAAACGGTTCAAGACGTACCTGGACGTATTGCCAAGCATTCTCCTGGTCACCAAGTTTAAGTGTTTCCGCGCTGATCGTTGTGTATTACAGTTGTTAGTGTGGGAGGTCTCAACACAAGTCCTTGTCATCACATTTACCTGACACTTTTATATAGCTCCCCAATGCTTAGGGTCCTTTTTGTATCGTTCTGCAAGGCCTCAGTCCAGAGCTATACATGTTAACCGATGCACGGGAATTAAATATGTGACCAGCATACCCGTGTAAATAGGCCTGAGCGAAGGTCGGTATAGTTTACACTATCTTGCCGCTGGTGGCAAGCAGCCCAGGTGAGCTGCGTCGAGTACGTTAGATTGCGAAGTATCTCGCGAGCAATCTTGAGTTGATCTCACCATGTTTGCCTTAACATTGTCCATTTTCAGCTCTTGCGGAGGAAGTTCTTCGTCCATCAGAATCTTCTCTGTGGTTCTAAATGGGCGTTGCACAACTTCTACGACATTCCGCAAGCCTTGAGTGATGGAGTCCACCGTGCCTTTTATTTCGGGCCCGCGGAAGCCTGCTCCCTCCAGCTTGACAGCATTATCTAAGGACTCCTGTTACTACCAAGAATTTGACAGTGGATGACCCCCCGTAAGAGCCAAAACCAAGCTGAGCTACCCTGGCGTCTGGATGACATCCTGATTTATTGATCCCTGATTATTCCACGTTGTAATCACCCCATCTTTAGGATAGGTTGGCTTTCGCTTTGGCCGTTACAGGAAGTCATCCAGTGAGGTCAAACTCACTGAAAATTCTTCCGCTCGCGCAAGACTATCGGGTGCTCAACCAAAGGTTTGAGGGTGTACTGACATACTTACATCTATGACGCACTAATCCCGACAGCTTCGAGCATGGGACAATTTTATAAAATTCATACTCGCCGTTAGGTTTGCCCCCTGTGGAAGTTTCGCAAATTCACTGTTCAACTCCTGAGCGTGGACATTTAGTAAAGTACACCATTTACGAAACTATTCCTCACCCAATCATAGATATAAAACGGTGGGCCTGGGGTCGACTCGCCGTGTATACTACCCGAAATCCGGGCGACCAGCGCTAAGAAGGGATGTTGTGAACAAAGAAACGCTCTCAGGGATATGTCTAACCTTCATTGTAGTAAACCAGCTCGTTCGCCATGACAGACTGGCTGGCTAGCCGGCCACTTGGTTTCGCCATAAATGACTTCCGTTCGGTGTCCTTGCTCCCAGGTTTACCCCCTTCGTACACTTTGCGCGATTCTTTCCCTTTCCCTTTCTCGCTATCTACGCGCACACCATGGCCAGAAAACTATATACGAAATTATCCTTCGATACGAGTGAAGTTAATAAGCCCAAGAGACTCACAATGGAAGAAACGATGATCCCCCGGCACTGCACCGTTGACTAACCACCTAACGCTGTCAATCTTTGACAAGTCAAGCTTGTATTGAAAGTTATGGTAGCCGGAATACCCACAATATTCTCTCGGCTTGGGTCGCTGGCGCCGTTGAACCGAAAACCATCGGCGAGTATACGGATGTTGGCAGGGTCATACCACGGTCCTCTGACAAACTAGTCAGTGGCGATCGCTTATTCTCAACATATTGGCTAAGCACTCAGTGTCCTATGCATCAACACCGCATCTCGGATGGTCGAGGGCATCCATTTGATTCCTGGTGTTTTTACGGTCTCGTGATCGTCATAGACTGGAGCGACCTAATAAACACAGACACAGCATCAATTCCTACACGAATACATCCCATGAGACTCGCGTACGATCAAAGCACGGTGGGAGACCGAAGATTGGACCCTGGTCGTATCTCCGATACGGTCGCCTTGCAGGATTGCAAACTCTAGCTCCCATTTATCTTCCGGGCTTGCATCTGGCATTTGCTTTTTACCAGAAAATAAGCCTTTGCTTTGCTGTGCAATATAACTGCGTCGAGCGATGCCGTAGTCCGGCGTGGTAGTAGAACAATCCAAATATCGAGAAACCGTTGGAATCTGCGGACGGATTGAGTTGAACCGAGTACACCGGCCGACCCGAAAGTAGAGCATCCTGCAAGATAAAGATATTTGTGATATAAGTGTATCAAGATGAAGCCACCAGACTGTCCCTTGCAACACCTGTGGGATGTTCGGTTGAAACAAGAGGCCATCACAGGCTTTTTAACAGGTCACGTACTGAGCTGGTTGAAGCGATGTCCTACAGACGTTCCTTGCTTACGATGTCTAAGTCAACTCGTGCCCAATCCCTGATTCTAGAACGTGCCGGAGGAACAGAGGCTGTCAGCACACTGGGTCCAATCGATTCATGAGAAGCTGGAAACTGGGTTATCAAAGGCTGTGCAAACTTCTCGCTTCCGTCTCCGGTTTGCCTCGTGTTTGAATTAATCGATGAGACGGATTTGCAGGACAACAGAACGCAACCTTCCGGGGATGCATTATCCATACGCGACCAACAGAAACGGCTGGATGGCACGTGTGACCCCTTGAGGTGACGCATACGTACCTTCGCGTTCATGTGAGACCTCCGTCCACCCAAATCTATCAGAACCAACAGTTGTACGTTTAAACCATTAGTCGTTCCATACGGAACATAACTCAGTTCGGCCTGGAACGTGTTTGTGGTGACAAGCTCCTAGATTTCTGTCCGAACAGCCCCGTATTTTGTTGGTCCACCTTCATCAGATCCAACACTCGTAGCACACTATGCATCTTCGCCTCGGTGTACAAACGTCGTGTTTACTCAAGCGTCAGAACCTGGGAAACCAAGCCGGGCATGGAATGTCGTTGGCAGGGGCTCAATGGACATCGAGGACAGTTCCTGATTTGAAGGTGTTTTCACGCGCTGTACATACTAGACAGCGATTTCGCGTGGTTGGCTACCCTCACAACTGAAACAGCCACGTACTGGTGCCGTAATTCCGTTAGTAGTTGAACTAGTTTTCAGGCCATAGGCGTAATCGGAGCGTAAGCGCTCGTGTGCACCACTGAGACCAGTTTTGAATCCCAAATTATGCTATCGAGACACAGAGAACTGGAAATAAATAGTCAAGACCTCTGCGCGCATTGAGCAGCATACAAGCATATCCGCAGTTGCATAGCTGCGTATAGGGTCCCTCACAGACCGGGGCCGGATTTTAAACACGACCACGTTAGTATTCATGTTCTCAATTGTTCATGATGAGGGTCGCTTACAATGGGTGAGAGTAGATAGTGAACATATAATCAATTGCAGCATGTCTACCTCGTGGGGAGGAGATCCTGTTACAATCATGGGTGAACAAACCCATTTAGAAGTGTCGGTGCACGCTTCGTCTCAATTAATTTGCTCACTAATGGCTCGATCGTAGAAATTCTAGAGCATATGGCGTTCCTGGAGCCATTCCGGTACCCATTACGCTCACTCTCCAGCAGAAACGAGCAGCACAACGATACCGAGCACAATTTCTTGACATAGTCTGTTGCTACATGTAATCTAACAGGATCCTTCTCTTCTGCTTGTCTCTTCCCTCTCTCCTCTGTCTCCACTTCGCAATGAGTTCACATGAATGTTGCGGACTCTGATCATTTACCATGATCATGCCAGTACAAATTACGAGGTGGGTACCTGACAGTGAATTTAACAGTTGCGTGAGTGACATACAAAACGCCTGCAAATGAGCTAATGCTCTCCCCAACCTCGCTTGAATTTAAAAGCCTGAGACGGGTTTGACGGAAGTAAGAAACTTCCTGGCTATGTTCGTACTCCTGATTCAGAGCGCACCACTCATAATTGACCATAAACACAATTCAAATATACCATGTCATCATGATTGTCGCATGAATGCACCGGTGTCTAATAAGCTCTGGGATCTACCTTGAGCACGGTCAGGCCCTTTTGATTGAAGTTTGTTATGTTACTCTATTTCAATTGGACGAATCAGAAGGTCTTTGTCCTTTTTCCGGGAAAAAAAAACAATCACGACTACAATGACACATACACTGTATTGCATAAATTCAACCCAACAAGAAAAATCATCTCAAATATAACTGGAACATCGCAGATTTACATAGACTTTGTTACTTGATACGCCTAGCCCAAAATGCACCATGAAACATCGACCTGGTGTAGTAATAGTCTTTATGCTTCTCATAATCTTTTCTCACCTCCTCGAATATTTTTGTGACTGACCGGACATTTTTTGGCTCGACTGGGGTAGCAGAGCCCACAATCTGGTTAGCTAACATAGCACCAACCGCCAACCCTCCCTGCAAAGCAGTTAATATACCCTGCGATGACAATGGGTCGAATGCCATCGCTGCATCTCCGACCGCGCACCAGCAAGCTTCCTGGCTACCAGCAGGCGCAAGGAATGATGTTCTGGCGCTGGTACATCGTGGAAAATTTGCTTTTGTACCAGACATTGGGCGGTAATCGCTGCTGAGAATCGTCTGCGAGATATAGGTTGTGTCTCGATGGAGCATATCCAAAAAAAAATCTTTGTTTCGGGCAGATTTTGCCACCTCATCGCAGTCGTCGGTATGAAACGCAACGAGACGCCTGTGATCCGGTAGTCGGGAGCTGTACCACCAGCCAGTTTCTGACGCCTCAATGAGAGTCCGGCTGTCTCGGTCAAGATTGGTTGTCGCGAAAACCATATAAAACGCGAGCAAGTTGTCACTTTTAATTGTTTTTGCTCCGAGCTGGTGCAGATCTGAGTTTTTTCATACTAGTCCGCAAGTGGGGGACGGCATACCTTTCGAGCGACGGACGCTTGTCTCCCCGAAGCGTCGACCAACCATTTCGCACGATACTGTTGCATTCCCATCCCTTCTAAATTCATGGTGACCGTCCAGGCCCCATTATCATCCTTCCGTGCGGAGATAAAATCACCCTTGACTAGTGAACAGTCCTTGACTGCTCGATTCGCACAGAGCAAACGGACATGCTCCCTCAAGGATTCGTCAAATGCAGGGCGGTCGAGATGCCATCCGGCGCCTTGTGGGTTCATAATTGAGAATGTTTCTTGTAAATCAGGAGACTGCCAAACAGATGCATTTCCTGCGCAACCTGTATGCAGTCCTTGGACAGTGTCTTGTAAAAGTTTTTCGGCCACGCATGGAGATAGCTGGTATAGAACCTGGTTGGCGCGCGGTGGTAACGATTCTCCGATCTTCCGAAGAGATATAAGATCGAATCAAACCATCACCAGGATATCCATACCTTGAAATGAGTGGGATCGGAATTGTCCACAAGCAGAAATGAGGCTTGGGGTGCGTTTTGTACAAATGATAATGCAGTGGCACAGCCGGCCGGACCCCCGCCGACGATGATCACTTATCGCACGTGGAAACATGTGCTCGCATAGAAGTATGTAGAACTCATAAGCTTACCATCGAGTAAATCCATGACCAAGTAGATAGGGTTTGAGGGACGTAAGAACGTGCTGCTTTTATGGGATTGCCCTCGTCTCTACGAGCCATTGAGTCCTAGCTCGCTCCAGCAATCTCAAAATCGCATCGCCCCAAAACGAGCGCTGATCTCCGAGATTTCGCAGAAAGGCACAGAACCAGATCTTTGGGAGAGTTGCGAGCAGCTCCCGTTTGAGGTTCGACCCGCCGGTTGAATGTTTGTCGGTTGGACCCGAGGCGAATGGACGAAGCAGGGCTTTATCATGACTTCTATATTCAGTGTTACGGCCGAAACTTTAATTGACTCGTCCTTACGCTGCCGAACCCGCCTGTGGTCACGAATAGTTAGGAGCGCCCCACTCAGCCAAAAGCAGAAAATCTGGCTAGCACTCACTAGAAGCCCGGCGTCTAAGTATGCTTTCTAGCACTCACGAGGCCCTGGTAGCACCAATAGCGCGTGCTACTCGGTTCCTAGTGAGCGCTAAAAAGCATACTTAGACAGGTGGAGCTACTTCGCGCTAGCTAGGTTTTCGGGCTTTGGCCGAGCAAGCGTTGCTGAGTGATAACTATTATCAAGATTCATCACGAGGGCGTGATTTTGAGCACTCGTGCGGCTATCTTGATACCAAGTATCGCCAACGAGCATATGGTGTGCTAGTGAGCATATGCCGATTTGGCAGTGTAGCTGCAAATCAATCAGACCCCCGATAATGCATCGATTTAGTTCTGGTTGAGCGCGGGTTTAGTATTATCCTCTTACCAAAATACATTGGGGCTCTTCACTCCGAATACCGGGGGGTATCTCCATCAGTTCTGGGCGCCCCATGGCATTCCCAATCGGCTCTGGGCGCCAGTGCTCCTATTGTCTTCGGTTCTTCTGAATGCTCTGACTGTTGCCTGAACCCCCCCCCCCGGACATATAAAGCAATTTTAAGCCCGAGAGGTGTTTGCTGACGTTCAAGTGCTTAACGTTATATCAATATGTGCGGCCAAACGTTGTGACTCCTGTGGTGTTGAAGCGAAGTAAGTAGTTACAGTAGGTGACAAAAGTCTTGCAGCACTTGTGTTATGGCTCTGGGCAGTCAGGAGCGAAGGCAAAGCACAACCTTTTGTATGACATATGTAGGGTACTGTCTAATACATATATTGCAACACTTTGTGAGCATCTGGAGTGCATGCACAGTGCATGAGGGGAGATGTGGCACAGGGGTGGTTTTTAAGGTCATTGTTCCAGGCGTCCCCGAGCTTAGCTGTAGTAGTAGGCATGATAGCGCTGAGCTTTGAGATTTCAACGAGTATCTGAGCTTTTGTGTGCATGCCCCCGTTATTGAGCAATGGTGGCCCAAAGTCAGCAATTTTGGCACTTTTTGGCCAAAAACACCCAAAAACAGTACTTTCAGTTGCCCATATCTCTACAATGGTGGCAGGCACACAAAAGCCCAGATGCCCGTTGCAGTCACAACTCAGCACTATAATACCTACTACTACAGCTAAGCTCAGGGACACCTGGAACAATGACCTTAAAAACCACCCTGTGCCACATCTCCCTCGTGCCCCGTGTATGCACTCCAGATGCTCACAAAGTATTGCAATATATGTATTAGACGGTACCCTAAATATGCCATACAAAAAGCCGTGCTTTGCCTTCGCTCCTGACTGCCCAGAGCTGTAACACGAGTGCTGCAAGACTTTTGTCACCCAGTGTACACTTCAGATGGACCCAGCACAGCGGGTTGAGCTTGTTGTATTCGAGCGGAGAAACTTTTCGCTGAGGTGAGCCGACTTGGGCATTCGATTATATAGAATACGACGGATAAAATAAGGCGGTACATCGGCGTGTATGCAGGCAAAGAAAAGTACAAACGGAGAAGAGGCATATAACATGGAGATAGGACAAAGGAACGGGGTAAAATATCGATATAACTTTGATATATGCCGGGATCGTTCAACAAGGTGAGCATACAAGTATAAAGTGAGTCTTTGATGCGGCGCAGAATCTAAATGATTCGAGCGCTGAAATTTACAGCGCTTATCTCAGCCAAAAGCCGAAAAGCTAGCTGGCGGGAAGTAGCTCCGTATATCTACGTATGCATTATTAGCACTCGTTAGACCGTGGAGGCTCCGATAGTCTATGCTACTAGGTCGAGGGAGCGCTAGAGGGCATACTTAGACGCTGAGCAGCTAGAGCATGCTAGTCAGATTTTCGGCCTTTGTTGTGTTTGCAAAAATTACCTGCTGGCTCTGATTTCGACCGCTCAAGACAGCAGCAGAATCACATGGGCTGGCCAAGGTTAAACCGCATGTTGCTCCATTTAGAGTTGTTTCAGCGGCGAGACCTGCGCATTGGTGGTCTCGGTTCTACCGCGCATAGTTTGACATACATGGCTTGAGACAACATGAATGGCCACAACATCACGGTCACAAATAAAAAATTGTTCCTCGGCAGCGTCAAATTCAAGAAGGGTGGTGAGATCCAAGAGAAATTCTCTACCAGAAAATATATATATACAACCGAGCGGTTGCTGCTGAGAAGATTTTATACCTTTGAGTCTGGGCAGGTGCCTTCAGTCGCGTTTAGGGACCAGATTATCTCAAATCACCGAATCATGGTTTCGAGCCCCTCAGACTAAGAATTATACATCCAAATATCAGCAAGGAGCGTTCTCGCAAAGTCTTGGCTGATAGAAACCAGATTTACGCTGTGAGACAGCGATTTCGTGTGTAGGACCGTCGTGTTTTGACCGTCGTGTTTTCGCAAGCCATAAATGCCAAACAACTCGCAGTAGAACAGAGACCACGAATATGCGCAGGTCTCATCATGAAAACAAGTCTACATGTAGCTACATGCATTTCCCCCTTGGCCAGTCCATTCGACCCTACTTCCGCTTTCACGCTTGAAATGCGATCAAGCGAGTACTTTTTGCAAAGCGCTGTAAGTATCTCGAAAATAGTCAACGTGAGCAGCACGAGCTTTTGACAACCGCAGTAAGCAAATTTTTGTGCGTCCAACTTGCATGAGCACTGTTGATAGAGAGTTCAATTTCATTGGTTCATTACATGAAATCTCTTCCTAGATAAGCATATAAGACCTATTCTAAACTTGCAGTAGAGACAGGTCAAACAGAGATTCTGCCCTCTTTGACGCGGTAGCGAGTTTTTTGTTCTCCGGGTAACTGGCTGCTGCCTTCATGAGCGCATCCTTAAGCTCGCTGTGAGCCGACGAAACAGACTTGAAGGGGTAATAGTTGAAAGGGGGTGCGGCGTACTTCTCCGTTCCCTCAATTTTCTGAGTGACCAGGGATTCGGCACAATACTTCAGAATAACTCTCATGAGGGGCATGATGTTGCCTACGAGACTTGGTCGTTGTTCGGCTTTCGCGGTCCAACATTTTTCGATTGACAGCAAAAGATAGCAGTACTGTAATGAATGATATCAGCCAACCACCCATCTTAGCCAATGATAACCATACCGCTGCATCAGCTGCCTCCATAAGCTAACTAAAATGTGAGCAAAGGCGTACGCACATATCATTTGCTTAATCACCGTTTTTATGTTTCCGTCAAAATTTGATGTGACAGGATCTTCGACAGTGGGAATGCAGGAGATATTTTTCCCTTCAAGCCCCTTGAATATCTCGAAATGAGAGGGCGTGGTCAGACGACCTGTGCCGGTACTTCCTTCACCCTGTTCAACAATGAGCTTTAGGGCCGACAATGCTTCGTCCAGGTTCGTAATAGAATGTAATCCGTCGTCGCGATATATATGATCTGACGGGACGAATTGTTGACCTAGTGTATTTGGATCGAAGAGATTGGGCTTTTTGGCATTAAGGGTCGTTAGTCCTATTATTCAACGCCTGAGAATTGCTCGAACGCCCCAGATATTAATACACGCACCGACCTCAAGGCTTTCATAAAATTCGCCGATGCTACTGTAGCCAGGCATAATGTTTCCCCTAGGTAGATTGACGGCTTGGAAGGGCTCTTCAACCTAACCGACCGCAATTAATGTCATAAACCATCATATCCTGATTATACTTACTCTAACAAACATTTCAATGGTATCTTCATGAGGCGGCGCGAGATGCAGCTCCAGAGGATCGTAGAATATTTCACAGGGATACTCCGGCGTATGGTCTTTACCCCAGAGAACTGGTTCAAATTTGCATGCGCGCATTAGGTTTCCCGCCAAGCAAAGGTGGAGCATTTCTTGGACTACAACACCTGGGATGGGGTTAGCACTGAAATGAAGGCATTCGATTCCCAAGCCCACCTAGTATCTTCTCAGATGCATCATTCTGATCATTATCAACGTCCACAGAATACATCGAGTACAGATACATTGGAATAGTATGAAGCTCCAGGAGCACCGCAGTTTCACAGTGCTTCTGCAACTCATCCATCGTCCATTCGGCGGGCCGACCACGAGGAGCTGGGTATGCAGGTTTCGGAAGGGATGAAGTGTTAGGCATTGTGATATACGACAACTCGTGAGGTGGATGCCAGCTATCGTATCTCAAGCCATCTCTGTTATAACCCGAGCAACAGGAATCCACAGCCAGGCATCACGAATAATGGACATGTCCCTATTGGCTCTCCTAATCGGGGCCTCAACTTTACGGGCAGGTGTGATTTAACGATGCGGGCTTTCGGGCCCTGCTAGATCTTCAATCGAACACTTGATTCTGTTCATCCCGTGCCCAGCGGGCGCGGCCAAGGATCGATAGGATTGTCTTGATCCGCGTGCTGACCGTCAAGTGACTCGGCGCCGCCAAATTCGGCGATCCCCCGATCTTAACGATACGCATGACTCTCATTGGTGACCGCTGAGATTTCTCGTGAACTTCTGCAGAATTCCACAATGACAGGGCGCATGTAGGGGTGATGGGTAATCTAATAACCAGAGCTGTTAGGGGCTATCTAATGTCAATGAGATAAGGAGCTGGCGTGATATGTCCTGATTGAACGGCGATTATATTCCCAGCCACATTTGATGCTCCTTTGAGTCTTCTAATCTTTTCAGCATGCGCAGTACGGAATAAACCTTAGTGAACGATATTGGGCTACCCCCTTTTTCTAGGGAAAACACTGCACTATTTTATTGGTTACCAATCAATTCATCAACCACTGTCCAATTGCAACCCGAGGATTTTTGGTCGTTAGCATTTCTTTCTTCTTCACGGCTGCCGGTCTCGATTTATGAAGCATACGAGAATGGAGGTATTTGGGTGTCTCAGGGGAGCATAGTAGGCAGCTAGGGAGAGCAAGGCAGATGCTGAATCAAGTGACTACGTGAGCCATTTCAACGAATGCTTACATGATCCAACGAGCCGCTATGGCAGAAGGGAGCAAGCTATACGCGTTGTAGACCAATAATATCGCAGATATTTGCTCTACCGTTAGACCAACTCAGAACCCTATGTTCGGTGTCGTGTCTCAGCCGACTCCACATATAAAGTTCAGCAATTCAGATTAAGCTAGATGTGCTGATGACATAGAGTTTAGGGACGAAATACCGGAAGATCTACCCGCGTTCGCCGCTTAGAGTAAATCCGTTTTGGGGTTCGTTCTATCGCTTGACAGCGAAGGAACGAGCTTGGACAGTCCTCAACCTGAATCTTATCCATCCTTTGCGTATCCCCAAAGCCAAGCCAAAAAGGACAAAGGAGCCAGAAATCTTACGCACTCGCATGTCGACTGAGCTACCTAGACATGAAGCAGCGGCTTGGGTATCGGCACCTGCCGAGTATTCTGCATGAAGCCGTGCGAGCAAATATCCTGAGATTACCACGTCCCTGGTCTCACTTAGGCACCGTTTAAGCCCTCCTGCTCAACAGTAGCTCCGATGGCCAGTCTCGTTGAAGTATATAATCTGACCGAGAAGAGCCGCTGGACACACCGCTCAACGAGCTGTCTTGTATCCCCATGTCTTTCGCACCAGATCAGATCGCATATGTAGACATCTATCCACCTATCAACGTTGCTCGGGTCGGAGGAAAGTGATGACACTGTGTTTAGCCATGTTGCCAGCTGATTAGTGTCTACAGACTCGGACAAATACTTCATCGGTACTGAAATTCCCGGTGTTGAGCCTACTCCTCCTGGTGGGTTCAAGGATGAGGACCATAAGATAAAGAAACAGGTGATTTTCCATGGTATCTAATTCACACAGGCGCTGAATGAGAGTGACCTCGACGTAGGCCGCGCGTTTCCGAGTTTATGCGTTCGGCAAGGACTCGAAGCCGCTTGGAGAAGTCACCAGCAAAGACTACTCGCTGACCTGGACATGTCATGTAGCTAGCAAAAAGGCGGCCTGGGTTATTTTCCGTGGCAAGTACAGGAAAGAGACGTGGCAACTTCGCAATAAAACCGTTCAGGGTTGGGTGGGTTGAAATACGTTTTCTACTTGATAGTGATCTGACGTACATGCGCTAAAAAGCCGGAAGGGACGCCGCCCAACTATGAGTACACGAACACCCGCACCAAGCTAATCATTGACTCCGGAGAGCAAAAGATCGAAGGCGAAAGCGCTCAGCCTGTAATCCTTCAGGGGAAATTCCAGGGAAGTCTGGACAAGGAGATTCCAGTACAGCTGGGCGAGCTCCGTACAGATGACCATGGTCGCTTGCTAGTTCTGGCCAGCGACGGGGACTCGTTCTCTGTCTTCCCTCCGGCTCATCAAGATCTTCACTCTGGCTTCGATAACGATGGTTGGGTTGGTTCACCTCTCGAGCTTTAAAATGCGTCTGTAACGGCTGACAGACCATCTTAGGTTGATAAAATGTGTGATGGGAGCGTTCGTGTCACAGTCAAGTCCAAGTCACAGCCTGAGTCTGTGACCTATAGCTTCTACCCCACCCTGCTATACTGAGTCCCGTGTGCCCGTAGTTTGAATATCACTGTCAAGAATAGAGCAACAATCATCACGGCACCTCCGAGATTCGCTTCCGGAACACATATTCCAACAACATTATATGAACTAATCGAGGACATATATGAGCAATCGCGCCGCGGCAAGGATTACGATGTTGGGGAAGTCGTCTATTATCGCGACATCTATCCACTGTTCAAGAGGATTTATCTACTATCATGGACAAATCAGTATGCTTTTAATGGTCACGGTACACGCCTTACCACTCCGAGTCGTCCCTCGCTCAC